>CAJNIZ010045309.1:0-17128 GCA_905231905.1 Symbiodinium pilosum | reverse complement strand
GCGGTCGGTGGCGGTCGGTGGCGGTGGCGGCGGCGGCGGTGGCGGCGGCGGTGGCGGCGGCAGTCATCAATCCCACCATTTCTAAAGCTGGTACTGCAACATAGCAGCAGATCTAGGCAAGATTCCTCCTGATGCAATGTAAGTTAGATGAACAACAGGCACCCCTGATACGAAATTGCCAAAGGGACCCACGTTCCAAGCAAGGCATGATTGTTGGCACAGAGACATTGATTTTCTCATAGGGGCTAACAGGGAATGCAGCACCCTGGTGAGAACGTGTGCTGAATAAGTTTCTGGCTTCCGAAAGCCTGTCGATTCCTTCAGGCCGCAGCGAAGAGACTCTGCAGACAATGTGCTGGAATTGAACGGTGTCGGGCTCTTGTTCTAAAGCTGCAGGACCGTTTCAGGCACAGAAGGCAACATGGGAACTCATCATCTTCGCTTCTGCTTACCAGCAAAGCCGTCGACCGGCTTGATCCTTCCCCAGCAGAACTGCTTAAAATCTGATGAATTTACTTGGCTTCTAAGGGGGATCTGATACAAAGCTTCTGTATGTCTAAGTCACCAAGCACCCCTCAAAGGCTCAATTCTTGCAGGGCTTCCTTGCAAAAGGCCCTGAAACATCGCCCTGTGACCAGGCGCCTCCACTTCAACGGCTCATCGAGCAAACGCCAGACCTCTCAGGAAAACTGGATCATCGGGAAGGACAAATACATTGCAAGCATCAGGAAACCGTATTACTCAACGGGGATCTTATGTCTTGTGATTCAAGATGAAGTCCTTAGCAGACACGCAAGCAAAGACAACGGGATCAAAGTTAGCTCATAATCCTTGTGCCTGAGAATTTACAGATCCAAATGAAAAGGGCCCTGGTAAATAGCCAAAATTACACATTTCTTGAACTCGAGGCCCTGAAGCACGGTTTCTTGAAGTATTAGTTTTAAACCGTCTCACCCTCGAATATCCTGTCATCATTCCAAAATTGTAGACACCACCAAGAGAAAAGCATCCTGAATGCGGAGACCTGCAACGAAGCGGCCATAGCTTTCCTTGCTCTGAACCCTGCCCTGCCCACAACGCCCTATAAACTCAAGTCTCTGCTGAACCTTGAACCCCGGCGCCTCCCCTTTTAAACCCTACATCCTGAGAAGCCACCCGTGTGAATGTCTTGTAAAGTGCAATGTTTCTGTTTTCGGACATGCCTGTTACTCTAGTCCTGCAATCGGCAGGAGCCCAGTCCAAGCGTTGCCGAGAAGCTGGTCTTGCTCTTGTGCCAGTCTCCATAGCGCACGGGAGGCAAGTCATTGCCAGTGCAGAAAGGCCGAAGGGGCCGCACCACTGTGTTCCCTCAGTGCAGATGAGCGCCCGGCAACACTGGGAGCGGGGTGATCTACTGCAGGGGCCTAAATGTTCCGAACAGGGCCCTGCGATATTGCTCACTTACTGGGATATCTTGTAAGGAGAGAGCATGTGAGGGATTGGAGCCAATCCATTCTTGCTCCTACATTGTACTCAACGGATGAAAATGCGTCGCCCGGAAAATGGGGCGAAAACCTGCGGGGCAAAAAAAATGTGGATACAGAAGCGTGACCAAGCCTGGAACGGGACCCACCCAACCCTTGTGTGGGAGAGCTCTTAGTCATGCATGCTTCTATGCAACCCAATTAGGCTGACCCCGACAAGGGCGCACAGCTTTAGACATCCGGCTACTGGTGCTTCCCGCCCGCCGAACTCCTTTTGCTACTGACTAACCGTGACTAGCTTTGCTAGAAACGTGCCGGAGCAAAAACTAAATGTGCTTCTGCGCCCGCGTCACTGCACTTTCAGATGAAGGAGTCAAGTACATATCATTCTACTTCAGACATCAAGTTCAAACATGGGTCATGGATTTCTCGTCGAAGAGGTTACCTGCCAAAATGGGTGCCGGTCGATTAAAGACGTGAATGGTCTCTTTTTGTACTGAAGCTCCCCCACTGGGCTCCAACGCAGAGACCTAAACTCCGACCTCACCGGGCGCATGTAGGCCAGCGTCCAGAGTTCCCTTATCCACAAGGCCCTGGAGTGGATGTCCTATACAGCGCGTACAGGGATCCATAAGGTTATAATGAAGATTTGAGTTCACCGAAAATGTGGCATATAGCGGTTTATATACACAACTCTTGCACCCCCATTCTGGAACTTCTGAAAACTGTGCAACTTTTTGTGTCAGGCCCCTATGGGTGAGATTATATATAAACCAGGAAACCTTGATTCGGAGAACAGAACATACCCCTCTACCACAAAATCTCAAAATCGAAAACTTTAAGCCAAACTGCTGTCCGGCTGTATGAACAGGATGTGCGACTGCCGCACCACAGACGGCACGGAGCTCTCGTGGCCGAGATCTAAACAAACACGGTGCACCAGGGCCCTCACCTGCAAAGTGAAAGCTGGGATTCTGGGTTTAAGGTGGGCTCTGTTGCCCGTAGGCAGGCAGAGGCCATATTACCGATATCCAAAGGATGGGAAAGCATGTTCGCCTCGCTGGCTGCCAAGACCCAAACACTCCAACCTAAGGCTTTTGGCTTCTTGAACACTGCGACCCATCTTGTCCGCCCCAAGTAATTCAGATTGTTAAGCCCGTGCTGGAAGTACTACGCTGCTCTCAATTATGTAGGAGATTGCCTCGTCGAACTATTTTTGGACTTGGAGGTTATGTGGATCTTACTTTGGAGATTGCGCTGCTATCCTTCGCTCCTGATGATCCTGCGAATTCGGGACAGTTGTACGATGATCCTGCGAAACTGGGACAACTGTACGGCCCAACCTCACGCGTGGAAAGGCCCCAATTATCCTGAACACATGTATGCTTAACCGGACTCTTGGAAATCTCGTCCTAAACTGCAAACCTTCACTTTACTTACTGCCTGCTAGTAGGGAACGGAAGAACAAATCCTACATGCAGTGTCCCCTATCCGCCGACCTCTGGTTCATGAGACGGAGAGGGTGATTTTGAAAAATCTCTTGGGGGAGCCCGGCGAATGGGTGAAAGTCGGCAAAGTCAGCTGCCTAGGATGCGGGGGCCCCCAGCAAAAACACAGCCACACCTCCCACACCTCTCATCAAGGCCTGTTGCATGCAGTGTTGGTCCTGCAGAGTCCCGGTTGCGCCGATTGGTTTCGTGCGCAGCCACTGAAAAAAGTAAGGCTCCGGAGTCCTGGCAGCCTAGCTTGAACTGACCTCGTTGTGCCGATTGGTGTCGTGCCAGCCGCTGAAAACATCCAGGTTTAGGCTTCAGTGTTTCTAGGTTTAGGGTTTAGGGTTAACGCCGTCGTTGCGTTCGCGACTTCTCGGCGGACTGAGCCGGAGGCTCTTAAAGTGTCCGTTCTCCTTCCCGTTCCTTCATTCGCTATGTATAACCAACAACTTAACCCCAAACCCCAAACCCAGTATCTCCCAGAATCCAAGAATCCGTTCCATGTTTGATGTGGTTTTTCATGTGATTTTCCGTTATTGAGACAACAATCCTATATACCCAGAAAACCACCGGTCTAGATATCATCTTCCATTCGATTGTTCATTTGCGATTTCCCTTCGTGGGATAATAATCTCATGCTGTCCCAAGACACATCAGTTTCCGTTAGGATTCTATATTTATATATATATATATCCCTATAAGCCCGAAGTTCCATTGCATTGTCCATTTGATGTTCAACTTAATTTCCGTTATTTGGATAATCATCCTATATAACAACTCCGAAGCCTTCACCCTGAAAACCCTCTAGTGCCCTACATCAGTTTAGATTTCTTAAAGCTTTCAGCGGACAACGTCTTGGCCTGCCCGTTTGTCATCCGTTCCAGCATGTCACCCGCAAAGAGGAGACCCCCTACACGGTGAGAGTTTAGGGCTTAGGGGGCCTCAGGGGCTCAGGGCTTGTGGATTCGGAGGGGTTTAAGGTCCTAGGGTCGGGAGGTTTTGGGTGCAGGGCCCTGGGTTTAGTGTATACAATTACCTTGCATTTATCATATGCGCTGAGGTAGTCATGAAAGTTGAAGGTACAGTGGCGATGATAGGAGAGGAAGAAAAAGATGTTCTGTAGAGACAAGATCTTCCAGAGATTGTACAAGAATTTTGGTTGTGGTGGCGGCTCAGCTCATGAGGTCCCTTTTGCGGCTTGTAGGCGTGGCACACGGGCTTCATGGGAATGCTGAAACATGAGGATTCTGTCACATTCCAGAGGGCTAGAGTAGAAACAAGCGTTATCGCGACTCAGACAAATCTATTGGGATCGCTTGTCCCGATCGAAACAGCTACTCAGGCTGCGGTAACTTCGAACTCTCCATGGCCCTGAGATCATGAGTGTTTTCACGCTAGACCCCACGCGGACCATGAAAAAAAAAAGCATCCACAGCATAAGAAACAACAGAAAAGGACCCCATTGTTGGGGCACCCGCCAAGTCTATTCCGCTTATCTGTACAGATGCCCCGAGAGGATCCTCCGCCAGATGCTGCTCATAGAAACAAGCATCAAGCAAGACTTTTGAAGCTAACAACCCAAAACCCTCCACCCTTTTTTATGATGCCCGCAACGTCTTGTTAATCCTTATATGCTCTACCTGATACCCCTCCTGCCTCCTAATCCATTTATCTTGACAGATGTCTGAGGTCTCAACAATGAGATTTTTTGTCGGGCTTCATGCGATATAAAGGAAGAGAGAATAGACGGAGATCGCATTACACATGATTTCGGCAACAAAGTTATCTCTGAGGCCTGAAGGCGGCGGCTGCAGAGGGAGCCATCGCCCGTCCGGCATCAGCGCCTGCAGGTTGCAACCGTCCCAGGAAATCTTACTTCGGTTAGCAGCATCGTTCCCAGGACAACAGCGACGAAGAAGAGAAGCAGGAGAAGCAGCAGCAAGGTGGACCCACAGTAGTGGGAGAAGCTTCGGCAACAGTCGCAATGCTTGCTTTTGCTGCTGCTTGGACCTAAAGTACTAGCCGTAGCTGTAGTAGCTGCACCGACCACGGCTTTTCTTGCTTTTCTTCAGCCTAGCGCTGTCCATCTTGTTGAAAATGTTGTTGACGTTGCTATTGCTATTGCTCTTCTTCTTCCTCTAGTGGTTGACTGGTGACGGTGGCAGCGGTGGCGGTCGTGGCCGTCCACGCGGCGCTGGAGCTGGAGTTGGCAATGGCGCTGGCACGCGCTGGCGTCACTCAGATGACTCGTCATGTAAAGCTGCTTATGCATCAACACCTTCAAGACCAGATCGGCAAATTGAGACAGGGGCGCGGCGCAGCTTTCCAACAGTCCATGCTCTATTACGTTCAGAGCATGAACTGAGCTGCTATGAACGCCTGCTTTAGCTGCTTGGGTTTGAAGGTCTTGGTCTGATGGCTCTCTTTCTCGTGACAGGGCACAAAGACAAGAGCAATTGCTTCGAGGATACGCCCTAGAATGAAGCCCCCAAACCCCTGAAGAGTCAGAAGAGATGGGCAAAGTGAGGCAGAGCCTGAAGTCCGGCAGCCGTACTCTGCCTGGCGATCTTTGATGTCAACTTTGGCAACTGCTGTGAGACGCATCCAACACTGAAAACAGCAGGGTGGGACCACCCACTAGGTTCCTAAACTCTATAGTCCCCCTTTAGTAGATAGAGTATGGCTTTGGTTATGCTATAGTAATATCCCCGTATACCCCATATTCTATTTACTTAAGGGGGACTCTAGGTCGATACACAGGGATTGGAGCGGGCCCACAAGCAGCAGAGAATACCACGTGGAGCATCCTGGTCAGTAGTAGCCACCATCTTTTGAGACTAGGTGAAGACAGGAGCTATCAAACACAGAAAGTCTTTACACCCCGCATGTACACTGTGAGGACAGTGTCTAGCTGGACAGATGTTAAGACCAGGGCTCAGATGCTGTATCTTGTACAATTTGAGGGCTGACCACCTGCTACCTATGGACGAAGTTGGAATAGGAGTAGAATACTGCAGCTACATTTAAAGACTATCAGTCGATACTCGTTGCCGCTCTTCAGATCTCTGTGCCAAGTCACTGGAACGTCACCACACCGTAGTCAGTGTGTTCAGTGCAGGAGCCATGACAAGGATAGATGGAGTGACGCCTGGGTTTACCCACAATGCAGTGTCAGAGCTAACTCAGAAATTTTGGCAGCTTAGGGAACACCTAAATTGCTACGGGCAGCCTAGAACATGCTAGAAGCAGCCATGCAACAGTGGGTATGGGCTGGTAGCTGGCTAGGCAACTACCAAGAAGCCGCACACAGACGCTGCTTACAAGCATCCCGGCCACAGAGTCCATCCTCTACCAGTACTACCATTCACATTGCTTGTTCCATTACTAGTACTCTTACTCTTGCTATTACTCTTACTGCTATTCTTCCTCTTACCATGACTCATCCCATTTATATTCCTAATTTCTGTTAATATGCCAGTCCAGTTTCTACAACATGGGGACCCCAATGTAGACCACAATATACTGCGGAAACTAGAGTAATTACACAGTATTGGGACCCCCAAAACGATACCCCTAATTTAAGGAAACCCCCGAATTACTCTTCAAGTTAAAAGAAGCTTCTTAGGCTGAATATCAGTGAGACACATGCGACTCCCGGCGAAGTGCTCCACACCCTGGTAGAGAAGAGAGCCTGCGACCGTTGCAAAACTTACTGGAGGTCAGTAGGGGATGAGGAAATAAATTATAGAGGGACTACATAAGGATTGTATTCCCTTATTCCCCCCCGATTGATCGATGCTGCCATGCGACGGGCTCATCAACCGCTGAAACTGGCAGTTTACTGGCCGCTGTTAAGGAACCTAAATCAAATTACTGTAATAAGGAAACCAATTATTTACTATATACCCATATTATGATAACATACATCAAGTTCCTTAACAGCAGCCCAAGCTCTCTGGCATTGCAGGGATGATTTCATAGGATTTTGTTTGTTGGCTTTGTCTCCCAGAAGAATAGCTCCAGGCCTATCACAAGATTGATATCTACGTAGAAAACTACGGCCAGGGTCCCTGTATGAGCTCTCAAGAGATCAGCAAAATTCTGCGATAGCAGCACCCCACAACTTCAAAACAACCCTGCAAGAACAGTTTGAGCCTTTTCGCAAGGCAGTTTTGGAGTAAGATTGTTGGGGCAAAGGCCGCCCACATGTATCTCTCAAAGTCAGACATTCCTGGCAAGAAGCCGCCTGCTCCCGGTGCACCGCCCAAACTCACAACAAACTCCAGGCAAGAAGGACATCGCACTAATGGCAACACAACCAAATGCACCTGCGCGCTCGCTGTTTTACATTGGACTTCTCAAAACAGTTCTCAAACATATCTTACTGTTGAAGTATGCCGAGCTGCTACAGTTCTCGAAGCTGAGCTTTATCGAACAGATTGACCATCACAAGTAGGGATATAACAAGATCGCAACCCTCCAATCAGGACTTGTGGTTCTGAGAATAAATAGTCTGCGGCTACCTGCTTAACTGGTACAAAACCCAGCAGTCTCCACATGGCCCAACAATCCGCTACATAGAGTAAAACGCAAATACACTCATGATGATGTCTAACAGAGACATCCCACATTAACACTCACCAAGATCCTTTAGAAGCCCCTTCATGCATCCAGACAAGCCCGCATAAAAACCTGGATCAAGTCATGCAGCAGATTCCAAAAAGTCGGGAAACATCCAGAGCCCATATGAGCTTTAGTCTAGAGTCTTCGTGTCCCCCTTAATAACCCCTACAATATCTATAGTAGTCCCCATATAATGCCCTATATACCCCTCCTTAAAAAGTTCAGACAAGACCCTAAACCCTAAACCCCGTGCGCCTAGGGTCCAAGGAGGCTCGTCCTTCAGCGAGACGCTACCCGCCAGCTCACGGGTCATGAGATGTGCGATGACCTGACTGTTGCTACTATGATTACCCACAGCTCCCCACAGTTCGCCACCAGGTGATGCTGTTGTTTGCGGCCGTCGCGGTACACAGTGAAGGGCTAGGGTTCGCAAAGGGTTCCTAACGGCGTCGCCGCCACGTGGGGCGCGTGACTGAGAGCTGCGCAGTCTCCCTTCCCTGTAACAACGTTCGTGTTCCGAGAGCATACGGACAACAGAACATCCATGCCCTCTTCGGCTGGACGTAGAGACCAACATAAAATCTCATGCTAGACCAGGACAAAATGTTATGTAAAACCCTCCATGTGAGCCGGAAATCTTAAACATCGAGCCCTCTAAATCCCACACTGGCTACCATTTCCAAACAGGCTTTGGCAAACTGGGTCGGTTGCCGATCCTAAACTTCAACAGAAATCCCCATAAACCGTCAAGGCTTTTGCATGTAGGACACGCTGGTATCCCGAAAAATCCTAAAGTTCTCGTCCTCGAAATGCCACGTAGGCTACTGTTTCGAATAGCCGGTGGCGAACTAAGTAACTATTATTGCTGCTTTTACTGTTTTTACCCGTATTACAGTTATGACTAATTACAAATACTATTATCACTATTCTTACTAGTAAATTGTGCGATCTCTCAACATGGGGCCCTTAGGGCTCTGCGCGTCAGTTGATAGCCGCGTGGTTTTGTGAAGCATGTTGTGCATTTCTGGAACATGGCACGTAGTCCCACGTGCCAAAACTCTCCCTTTACATGTCACCCCAACACGTTTTTTGAGCGTGGGACTGCGGACTTGAGGCTGTGCAGGCTTCGAGTTTGAGGGCTTGGGGTTTGGATTTAAGGAGTTGACGTGTCTTTTCAGGGGCCAATGTAGCAACAAGAGCAATCTAGAAACTATTCATGACCATGCAAAAGCCATCCCCCTGCCTGATGTACGGCCCTTAAACAGGCAGCCCGCGTCGAAGGCTCAAGAAGAGACTCAACGTATCTTACTGTCTTACTGGTGGGGCAGGATTTGCAACCGGCGCGCCGAGAACGAGTTGAACAGCTCGTCGCAAATCCACTGCAAGTCACCTGAAACAGGAGCTGCTCATCTCTTCTTGGTACCCCTGCACACATTACAATAAGGGCAACCTTCTTTGTGCTCGGTACTTGTATTCAGAAACCCAGAACCCCGAAAAAGGGTAGAAGGGTACCACTGGGCTTCCTAGTTTATGCCCATCCTTGGAGACGTTCCTTCAAACATCTGGGTTGCTGTTAAGGAACTTAAATTAAGTTACTATATTGGGGAAACCCTATGATTTACTATATATACCCATTATGGTAACTTAATTTAAGTTCCTTAACAGCAACCCAGACATTTGGGGGATTGGGATTAGGGATGATTAGGATCTACTTGCAGGGACCCTGGTCTGACCATGGAGTTGGGAACTGGCTATGAACCCGTCACTAGGGGCTTTTTACTGGGACATGCTAATATGTACATCTCTATGTATATATATATATATGATCTATAGTCTAAATTCCTAATATCCCCCTTACTATCCCCCACAATAGTCCCTTATACAACCTCCCTTGAGGAGTTCAGACTACAGCTCATATGTATGTATAGCTGCTCACGAGGTCTGCGAGTTGTGTGGTAGCTTCCCAAAATTACGGGACCCCATTATAGACCCAAATATACTATAGTCCTACCCTAAACCCTAAACCCCAATAAGGTACCCCTAATTTTGGGAAACTCCCGTGTTGCCAAATGGCCCCAATTCCGTGTCCGCAGCGCTTCGACACCAAGTCCAAAGTTGTAGCCTCAGCAAACATCGGCGGCAAGCGTGGCATCTGCTTAGCTTACTGGTTTTTTAGTAAGGAATATGGGAATCCAGTATAGAGGGGGTTTATATGGATTATTGCCTGAGGTTGCTCTTGTATGCGGATCCTTGTAGGAGCTTCCGACATTTTGAGAACAGCGACTTTAAACATCCAATGTGTGGCTCCGCATGCAGGTGTAGGCAATGCGTGGTATTGCTTTCAATGCGTGTGTCTTAAACATGCATTCAATCCTGGGCGTTTCAAAGGTGGGCATTTCTTGAAAGACTAGTCCTTGCGAATCGCCGATGAGCACCCGCAACTTTGACGATCCTTGAGGTCTCAATGTGCAAAGCCCCTTGATGAGCGAACACTCTCCCACTTTCTTGGTGCTGAAAAGTTGCGGACATCTGGTGTGTGCGACTTCCCCTGGCCCTGCATGGTTCCTGGGCAATTCTTTGGCTAGTATTCCTTGCGTGCTTAAGTTGTTGCATTCACATTGACATGAACATTGTCAAGACTTACTTGGTAGTTTCCCAAAATAGGGGGACCCCAATATAGACCCCAAAATACGATAGTCCTTATTATAGGAATCCCCAAAAGGGTACCCCTAATTTGGGGAAACTCCAACTTAAAGGCCCCTCCATGGTTGCCATCCCCTTGCCTGTAACACTACGACGTCAGAAAAGCTACCAAAAAGGGGGTGTATGTGTTGGGGTTTATAGACATGATAGGGTATATACGGGAACCATATATATGGATTATATGAGCCATTGTCTAAACTCCTAGTATCTCCCTTAATAACTCCTATAGTAGTCCCCTATACAATCCCCTATATAACCCCCCTTTAAGGAGTTTAGACTATAGTACATATAAGGATAATGGAAAAGAAAATGGAAACTACTATAGGCGCAGGTTCGTAGAAGGTCCTCACCTTGCGAGAAGCGCAGCTGCCAGGCGTTTACAGGAGGCCGCCTCCCCAAGGCACAAGCTGTGGAGCAGTTCATTTTGGAAAATGGACAAGAAAATGGAAACTACAGGGATTATATAGGGGTTCTATTGGGGTTCTATTGGGGTTATATTGGGGATAATGGACAAGAAAATGGAAACTACTAATAATGGGGTTATATAGGGTGTTGGGTTTAGGGAAAAGAATATGGAAACTACCATGTAGTATACTGGGCTTCTATAGGGATAATGGAACAGAAAATGGAAACTACTATTTAGCACAACTACTCTCACAAGTATACCTAATGGCTTGAGGTTAGCCAGCCATAATTAATCACTATTACAAACATGTTGCGCATGTGTTGCAAAGTATGGAGGACAATGAAGAAGTCAATGCAGCACCATGAGGAAATGAAGGGAAATTCCATATATCAACTATGTGACTACATGATGTGGACGAGGACTAGGCCTGGGCGGCCTGGGCGTCACTGAAAACATTCGAAGACAGGGTCCAGCTGTGAACGCGTCGTCGCGCGCATCAATTTTGTGCCAGAAACCAAAGAACGCAGTAAACGTAAGTTCAACCCATCAGCCCAGAAATTCAAGACCCGCGCCAGCAAAAAAACCAGGAATGGCCACAATGATAACATCAGCAGCAGCAGCAGCAGCAGCAGCAGCAGGCAAAGACAGCAGAGAATAGCTGTTGAAAGCAACGACTTGAATATACATATGCAAAGCCTGGACCCTGGATAGCAGGAGCCCTGCCTCCTGAAGAAAGCAGGCTGGAAAAGCGCTTCTTGCCACAGGTCCCGCCAACGTTCGAAGCTTTGATTCGGCAGCCCTCGGGTGCGCAGAAAATGAATCCCCAAAGTGTAGTTGAACTCCAAGTTCCGTTTTCTCAACATGTCAGCAAAAAAGCGAGCATGTCGCAAAGGACAGCCCTAGAATTGGATCAGATATTGATGATGCTAGTGATGGAGTTGGTGATGATGTTGAAGATGATGATCATGACCATGATCATGCGCTGGCGGTGGCAGAGGCGGTGTCGGTCGCAGTGGCGGCGGTGGTGGTGGCGGCGGGGCGGCGGCGGCGCTGGCGGTAGTGGAGACGGTGATGGTGATGCCGAGGTCGACGACTCCGATGACAACGATGACGGCGGCGACGGCCATGGCAACGACGACGGCGGAAACGACGACAGCGTCTCTGACATGCTGCATAACACTGCAGCAGGCGTAAATCCAAACCCTGACCTAATACTGATCCTAGCTCTTGGATCACATCAAGGCTCAGCCCTGACCATCATCCGTGATGTAGACTGCGCCCAGCACACGCAGGGCGGGCAACTGAAGCATTGAGGGCAGGATTCAGGGTTTCGGGATTTAGTACATGAAATTAATAAAGGGTTTGTGGTTAGAGATTAACAGATGTAGAGCTTGGAGTTGTTCATCTGTGGCTTTCGATTTGAGCTTCCCATTCAGGATTTGGGGCTTGGGTTTTCAGGATTAGGGGCTTTGGGTTTCTTTTCTTTGTTTAGGGTTTGTGGCTAGGTCTTTCTGGGCCAGCGTTCAGGGTTGATGTGCAGGGCTTATCTTTTTGCACGATGATTCTGCAAGAATCCTTCCCTAAACCCTAAACCCTTAAACCCTAAACACTCACCAAAGGAAATGTTCAACCTAACCTCGGGTGACTCGCAAGGAACCCCCAAGATCGAAGCTGTAGGGTCAGGGCCTCACTGCATACAGCATGGCTATGTGATGTGCGTGTATAAAAGAAACCCTGCTCAGAAATCCCATTAGAGCAAGCTTCCAGAATCATACATATGAGCTACAGTCGGCATTTCCTTTTGTACTTAATGAGCATGGGTCCATAACTACACTAAACTGCCAAAAGGACCCCCATGTCCAACCTACATTTATGGTCCCTTGTTAAACCTACTATAGACAGCAGCTCATATCCTATACAGTTCCACTTGGGGAAGACTGTTCAGAGTGCTTAAACTGGGCTGGTCGTACTGAAAAACCTTGTCCTGGAGGTTTCCCGAAATTAGGGGTACCCTGTTGGGGATCCTTAAAATAAGGATTATAGTTTCTACTGGGTTCCCCTGTTTTGGGAAACTACCTCCTGATACCAGGGAACCAGCTTGCCAACGTCGCGCGTCCAAGGGTTCAGTGTGGGCACCACCCTTGAGTCACGGTGCATTCAGGGGTTTCCCAAAATTGGGGATACTTTTTGGGGTCCCAGAATAAGGATTATTGTGTATTGGGGTGCCCTCATTTGGGGAGACTACCACTCCTTGTCAGAGTCTCCGATCAATCCTTGTAGCCAGAAAACCGCAGGCTGGGATCTGTAGCCTTAACTCTACTACACCCTGAACCCTCGTTCTCATTACAGCTCGCAACACTTCGCACGATACAATATCGGTCACTCAAACAGAAGCCCTTGGGTTGGATCCCGGATCTTAAGACCAACTTGTGGAGATTAGACATGGTCAAGCCCAGCGACTGAGAGAAGTGCAGATCCACGCCCCTCAAAAGGGGTGCCTCATGCCTGGGCATCTGTACACAATTATGGCCACTCCAGCAGGAAGGTTGGGTTGAAATGATAAGCGGCGTACTGCTTCCAAGTTGGCTTTTATTGTGCCACGCTACAGTGGGCCATCCACTGCAACGCTGTCACGGAAATCAGCTGCCCTACTGAGCCCTATTGCAAACGCCATCATCAGCGTCACCATAGCAACGACGACTACAACAGTGTCAGCTGAGCCCCGTAAGCCCATGGACTTGTGCCATCGTGGCAGAGCAAGTGACCCTACTGCTGAACCCTGCGCAGCTCCCAGTCTCCGACTCAACTGGATACGGAGTCGGTGCTTGCCAAAATCATGGTTCCGTGACCGAACGAATTGCGTGAAGCATGGTACGATTTTACGATTGTTACTGTTTGCGGGTTGATTCAACCTTAGGCACATGTCCCACGAGCCTCCACCCGTGTAAACCCTCAATGCCAGTTGACATTCGCAGCATCCCATTGCAGGAAAGGGGCTGCGTCTGCTCTGCTTGTGGCGAACTCTGGGATCCTTGACCTTACGTCCCCCGTCTCGATCCAATTCCAGAAAGCCGTTGCAGGAATGTACTGCGTGAGGGGTTAGGCATGTCTTCTGTTTCCCGTACCGGGGATTTTCTTGTAATAGGTGAAGAATGGCGGTATGAACCCATGCAAGTAATGCACGAATAACTCCTGATCCAGAATGACCGTCTTTACTGCGGACATGCGTTCCACCACTCACATCCTGGTCTAGCAGTATGGCGGCTGGCATTAGATGCTGCTGTCCAAACCTCCCGTACAGGAAGCAACCACTCTACGTCTTAAGACTGAGAGACACCATTTCCAGCATTTGACCTTTGGTGGCAGATTGGGATCACGCATCACATCATGGCCCCTTTCGTTTGGATTCCTGTCGGACTCGTGCTAGGCCATTGGAGTCTAAGTACAGGACTACTGTCCCTAATCAACACTTCCAGAAGAGCTCGGTGACCTTTGCAATCACTACCGCCAAGAGCTGTAAAGATTTGCAGGCACGAACAGTTTCAGTATCATCTGCCCAGATGCCGAAGTGCCCTTCCGACCGGGGCCATCCGTAAAAGCTCTGCTGCCTGGGTTCAGCTGCTGAAATGGCAACTTCCAAAGTCTAGCGTCTGAAAGACGTCCAGGTGCCGATGGTTCTCAATTCCAATGGGGAAATACTTGAAATACACAGCAGGGCTCCGGGTGTCAATCGTGATTAAATGGATGAGTGGCCTTTCACTCCTGTGGAACCCGGGCCACCATCACAGGATTTCAACATGACTTGCTCCTTATGCTGGTGAAGACGGGGTCCATCCAAGAGTTGGCGGGTCCGCTTTTGGAGGAGGGATGTGTGAAAAGGATCTAAAACCGGGGGACCCTTTTTTGAAATACGCATGTATGTCCATGGTTCTGATGAGGACCAGGGTCTCTTTTGCAAGCCACTTCACCTGCCCCATGAGGGCGTGCATGATGTCTGTAGTGTTTGCAGTTGGGGCTGCATAGGAATGTTCATGATATAATCTGTATGATATTCTGTTGGAGCTATCACACATTTCCATCCTAGCTTACATCCTCGGCTTGGGCAGAAGTATTCGTTCGTTGTTTAGAGCGCAAGACAGGGGTTGTGAGCCAACGCTTAAAAGGTCTGCAGTGAAGACTTATCCTGTTGTTTCGGGACTCTGCGATCAGGATTGCGTGCATGCTCGGGGCTCGTAGAAGGCATTTCTGGCTGCACTTCATACTGAATGGCGGCGAAAGACATGTTAAACAGCCTTGGCCTTGGTTTGGGCAGCCAGAATTCCGGCAAGGTTTGCAAAAGTGAGCGGGCTTATTCATTTGGCCATGATCTGGGCCCTCCAAACCCAACGTAAAAGTTAATGTAACAACCGGAATCTTACAAATGGGTTGTCCACATTGAGTCCTGCCCCCACCCAGTAACCATCTATAATAGGGGTCATTCGGGCTTTGTACATTTTATATTATATAGATATATACATATATGTATTAATCCCCTCCCCCTGATATTGACCCCCCACCCCCCCCCCACCCCAATATCAAATGCTCCCAATTTAGCACAATATACCACATAATGGGAGTGGTTAATATTGGGGGGGCGGGGGAAGGTTAATATTAGCGGGAGGAAGTTAAACATTATCCAGCTGTGAATGAGTGGGGCAGTATCCAATGTCTACAGTGCAAGAGCTGGGCCTGGCGGTTTGTCCCTATGATCCCCAGTGGGAATCCTATATTTGCTGCCCTTTCCTTCTAAAGCACCAATAACCTTAGGTAGGTACGTTTGGAATCACTGGTGTTATCCATAATTGTAATTACTGTAATTACCAGAGATCATGATATTGATATCACCTTCTGGCTATAACTTGGGCTTCCCCTACCTAGCCACTAACGCACTTTGGCGAGGCTCTGCTCGGTAGCAAGTTGCTCTGGCTCCTGCTGCTGCCTGCTGCCAGTCAAAACACGGAACACTGGGAGTTGAAGCTACAGATAATATCCCCAACAATGTTGATGCAGGCCCATCTGAAAAGGTCGGGGTCGATGCTTATGTTTCCAGGTGAAGTGACGGGACTTCTGGTGCCAGTAAAGTTCTTGGCTTACTCTTCAGATCGTGTCTCGAAGACCGGGAGCAGACGTGCCTGCACATCGAACCCAGCATGTTATACCTTGGTTGAAGCGCATCAAGTGCTTGCACTTGCCAACCTCCACAATTGTACAGCCGGATTAGGTCTCTGCACATGCTGGCTGTCAATAAGAGCGTCATCATTACCCAATCAACAACGAGTTGCCAGGCGTGCTGCACCTTCACAAGTTCGCGCAGTTGATTGCAAAGCACATCTTGCAGGTGTTGCACCTGCACGAAAGTCGGGTCTCTCTTTTCAGCTCTCTACATCAAGGACCCATTTGTGGGGTGGTACCCACGAGCACTTACCCATTAGAAAGATCTTGGATTTCTGGGATCTGCCCACTCAGAGCTGCACCTGGGATTCTTGTGGCTGGGGCTGTCCTGTCATGGCTTCAGCCGTCTGCTGCATGCCCGAGGGATAATATCCGTGGCTTTCAAAGGGCCTCTGTGCTTGCGCTGGGAGGCGGTGGCCAAAGGCTTGATAGAACTGCTGGGGTCTTTGCACTTCGCTTTGCTCCGGAGCAACTTGAGGTCGCTGCTTTGGCTGCGGCAGCACTTGGCGCTGAATAGCTTGCAGGTTCAACAGCTGCTGAACTTGCTGCTGCCAGTTCTCCATGCGGTGCGAACCTTGCGAGTTTTCAGAGTCTGGACAGTCTTGAGACTCTAAGAACTCCGAGGCAGGTTGATGGGAGGTATTGGCTGATTCTTGACCAGAGCTCTGATCTGTCTCCATTTCAAGCCAACGGGAGCTGCGGCTAAGCTTGAAGCGCGGCAGCGGTGGAGAAGACGGGCAATCTATGGTGCTCTTGGCGGGGACGGCGTCAAAGCTTTGTGTTGACTGCTGGTCGCTGTCAGGGCACTGCGATGCATCGCTTGCCATTGCTGGCCATTGCTGCCACTTCGGGAAAACGAGAGGCTCGTCTGGTGTGGGCTTCAAAAAGGGTTCACTCGGCGAAGCTTCTACCTGACAAGATTTGAAAGATTCTTAAAGTTCTCATAGTCCATGGCGAGTATGAAGGGATTCTTGCAAGCCTGTTCAAAGAAAGGGCCAAGCGTAGGGATTATGTAGAGTTCAAGTTCAGGATGCTTGGAACCTTAAAAACTGTCTTCGAATTGAGCGCTCTCCCTCGTTTCTAAAAATCACCCCTTGCATAAACCACTTTGCAAACGGACTTTCCAAAAAAAAAAAAAAAGGAATCGACTCTTGCCCAGTTGCGGCTTCAGGCTCCCAGGTGTGGGCCGGTCGGCCCTCCGAAGCGGGGGCACTACTGGGCAAAGACTC
>CAJNIZ010045308.1:13225-42406 GCA_905231905.1 Symbiodinium pilosum | reverse complement strand
ACAAACTAGCCCGCACTTGGAGGGTCAGGGGGACTTAGTAAGTAGCTTAATAACCCCTATAACCCATATAGTAACCCTACTTATCCCCATTATTAACCCACTTACTAAGTCCCCCTGACCCTCCAAGCAGTGTGTTTCTAGTCGAGAAACCTCGGCTGCAAATCAGTCGCCATTGGCGCAGCCAAGCCTTCACATGAAGGCTTCAAAAACCAAGCCCCTAGGGATGTGTGGGGATTAGACCTGGAGTCTTTGGTCTTTTTTGGGCAACATTGGGCCTATTTTGAGAAACGACCCCTTGAGAAGGATTTAATTAATGGTGCATCCAGTAACGCGAAGAGGGCCTTCAAGTTCAGTACCGCTAGTATGGGCCCTTTCTAGGCGGGTTCTATGGACCCTTCAGGGTATGTATGTACGGGGTATATCAGGATCTCAGAGTTGCGGGCCCATACTGGGGGCCCATGGCTTCAACTTTAGATCATAAAGCCCAAGTCAACCTTGTCACTTTTGTGTACAGGCCGCCGAAAAGTGGACCTAGAGCATTGAGAAGCTACATATCAATACGAAATCTGCCACTGTACACTTTGTCCCAAAACCCCAAACCCTAAACCTTAGCAAAACACTGAACCTGAAAGCTGAAACCCTAAACCCGCCCTACCTTCCATCGAGAGAAGCCTTGTGAGGGACTGCTTCAATCCTGTTGAGTTCCCACATGTCCCTAGGGCCCCGAGTTTTTGGGAAGCATTATACTATACACATAAAATATATGTGCTATACATCTGTATATATGTAGATACACACATCTCTATAGATATATGTACATACACACGTCCTTGTTCTTCGCAGGAGTCTCAGAATGAGGCAGCCGACTGGCGTGAGAAAGCTGCCCAGCCCCCGGCATTAGGCAGCAATGCTATAGTATACCTGAGGCTTTGCGAAGCGCGACGCGACGTGTACTTTCTGGTGATGGAGGAAATCTCCACCATTTGAATTCCCTAAACCCTAAACCCTAAACCCTAAACCCTACACCAGTGCAGATTTAGGGTTTCAGGGTTTAAGGGGAAGAATATGGGATCCTCTCAAAAAAGCACCCTAGGAACTCTTGGAATGTATGGGATAATGAAGACATTGAGCAGGGGCCTTCTTATGGCGCTATAAGTTTTTTTTCTTCGGAGAGCTCCCATGCGCTACTGACAAAGCTATTCTGAAGACAGTCGGATCTTTTAAGCTTCTTATTCGTTTGTGGCTACGTTTTAAATAGCACACTTTTGCTTCCGTTTTGCCATGCTCATGGCTGCACAGCACAACCTTTTCACGAAACAACAGTTGTTCCAGGCATGTTGGGCTTCGTTACACTGCACTAAACCGTAAACCCTAAGACAACCTGACTAGGCTCAACAAAGACAACTGTGTATGTAAAGTAGACGCGCTGTCATGCTGACATGGATTTTGCAGTTATATCTCGTGCCAGCCGGACGTTTCAGCACAGGTGTTCCCACGATTAGGAGTACCTTCTTTTTCGGTGGTCTTTAGGAATATGGAGAATGATGCACTTTGCCGCGCATAATGGGCACCCAATCTGAAAAGCAATTCCTTGCAAGTTCAGGATAATCAGGACCTTTTCAGACATGCACCTAGTAGGGTCTCAGGGCCCAAATACTATATCATTAAGGGTATTTGGGCCCTTAATCCCTATTATTTGGGTCCTTGGACCCTTAGGGGTATCTGTCGTAATTTCAGGGCCTCTAGTCCGAACTACAAATTAGATTGGCGTTGGGATTTTGCTACTCTGAACCTCGAAGTATCCCCATGCTTGCGCCATAACCCTGAACCCTAAACCCTTATAGAGCCTATGAAGCCTAAACCCTAAAACCTAAACACTAGCTGTAGATCCCAAACCTTACACCCTAAATGCCGTGGCTTAGGAGTCGCTCATGAAGGACTGCTCTGCCAAAACTTGCCCAGCTCTGCGAACCTGACTTCTATGATGTTAGGAGCTATAGCCTAAACTCCTCAAAGGCTTGTTATATAGGATGTTGGCATTAGAGTCTAGGGTTGAGCGGAGTATATGGGGAGACCATCATAGGGGTTGCGAAGGGGGATACTAGGAGTTTAGACTAGCTCTTATGAGTTTCCTTACTCCCCTCCCATGGATCATATCGGGCTATATGAGCCACAATGAACTCCTTAAAGGGGGTTATATAGGGAATTAGAAAAGAGACCATCACAGGGGTCATTAAGGGGAATGCTAGGAGTTTAGATTATAGCCCACATAACTCCAGGGTTCAGGGTTAAAGCCTTAGGGTTTAGGGGGGTACTACCCCAATAATGGAGAACCAAGTGGACAAGAAATGGAACATGAAATGGAAACTGGGCTTAGAAAGGGGTTTATGGGCTCTTTATTACCCCACCCCTCCCCTCAAATAGGGTTAAGATGATTAGGGCTAGTTCAGGCCATGTAAAAGAACCCTCAAACCCTAAACCCCTTGCTTGCAGGACTAGGGTTCAGGGCTTAGAGTTTTACGTTTTGTTTGATCTTCATTGTTGCCCCTCGCCTTTACTTCATCATTTACCTGCCTGTTTTCGACTTTATGTGCCTTTGTCATCCTTCTTTGCCTCCCTAAACCCTAAACCCTAATTTGATCATCGGGGCACCTAGTTTCTCCAGAGTACTGAGCCATGCGCCTTGCCATTTTTGCTGCTAGCAATCCCGCATGACGTCGATACAGTAGTACGCTAAATTCATAATCCCCTAGGTATGAGGTTAACTAATCCTGCATGACCTTAATGCAGTAATACGCTACACTCATGATTCCCAGGGTATTATAAGATTAAAAGGTATTTGGGGTCATGCAGGATTCTTGTTATCCGCCCGATCTACTTACCTCACCTACTTGCCTCAGCAGCCCACCTACTGCATCTCTTTTAACTGTGTAACCCTAAACCCTAAACCCTAGATTCCCACCCAGGCCTGCTTAGGCCGTACCCACCCTTTTCCAGGGTGCCTGGACCCAAAGAGTGATTGAGAGTGTGAGCGCCTCCAGGTGCTGCGGCTTCCCCTGGAGGTGGCCTGGAAAATGCTGAAATTTAATTAGGGCCCAAACCCACTACCAAACCCAGCGTCCGAAGCTCCTCGGCCCTTGGAGGCACTTGGAGGACCCACCTGCGGCGGGCCTATTGTTGTATTCAAGAGTTTGGAGACAAGTTGGAATTTAGGGCGTCAGCCCGAAACCCGAAAAGGAATAAAGTTGCGTGGATGCCTCCACAAGACCAACTCTTGGTTTGTTGGGCACGAGAGAGGTGCCGTCGCTAGATATGCCGCCCCCCACACCCCTGGGTGTGTTCGGGTGCCATTTCTACATGTTACCTCCAGCCGCCGCGCAGCAAGACGCCCCAGACCCTGAACCCGAAACCTTAAACCCCGAACCCTGAACACTAAACCCAAATCCCTAAACCTTAAACCCAGGGCTTCGACAAGGGCTTCGACAAGGGCTTCGGCAAGGGCGTCATGCCGGTGGGCCCTATCGGCATGGGCGGCATGGGCATGCCAGGAAGCTGAGTGTAGATTCAGGAGTCCCTTTAAAGGGGAGTATATAGGGGTTATATAGGGAATATGTAGGGATATTTAGGGTTCAGCAGATGGGTTACGTAGGGGTTTTATAAGGGGTATGTAGGGACATATAGGGTTTAGGGTATAGGGTTTAGAGTTCAGGGTTTAGGTCTAAGGTTTATGGTTAAAGATTCAGGGGGTAGTGTTAGCGGTCGTGTTTAGGGTTAGATATTCAAGGTCACGGCTTCTCCTACTACCCCATCTACACTACCCCCTGTAAGAGACTCCCCCTTGTTGAGGGGTATTTGGGAATAGTTAGCGCTCATTCTGGCTATCAAAAAGAATAGGAGAACCAATGACGTAGGGCTGCTCTAAAGGTTTAGGGTTTAGGTGTTGAGTGTTTGGGCTTAGGGTTCGAGTGTGGAAGGGGGGGGTGGGGGTTTGATCATTTCAGCCTTCTCCTTCAAAAACGATAAACAAGCCGGTATCCCAATCGCGTGATCGTCAGCCACCACGGTCCCATGAATCAGGGGCCCCTAGACCCTATATAATTCCTATATAGCCCCTGTAAAAGCCCTATGTAATTCCTGCATATATCCCTATATAATCCCCATATAAACTCCATATGATTCCTGTAAATGTGCCTATAGAATCCTTATATAAGCCCTCAGCCCTTTAGTCCTAGGAATGGGCGGAAAAGGCAAGGACTTCGGCAAGGGCTACATGAATTACGGCAAGGGCGGCAAGGGATGGAAGGGCAAGTGATCCACTTCGCCGAGTGAGCCGAGGGGCCTAGGGCAGCGGGCATCTACGACGCATTTTGTAACCCTGAAAATACCAACTCCCTACTCCATTTCCAAAGCGAGCTAATATGAATAATGCGCAGCAGCTTAGGAAGCAAGAGCAGTTGCGACACAATTGCCACCACGGCTCAGTTCTTGAGCCTAAGTTCATGCACTGCACCCGCCTCCACGAGTAACGCGAAATTTGTCTCAAACTAAAGTCATCGTGCTTATTCGGAGGAAAATTGTATCACACGTCCCGAACCTCGGTGCGTAAGAAAGCAATTGCAATCTATACATGCTGGTGTGGAGGCGAGGTCGCACTCCTGGATGTATCAGCCGCGCAATGCGCTTAAAGTGTTTGATCCCAGGCACCGGCCAGGCAAAAAAAAGTTGCTTCGTCCGTGAGGGCGGCCTGGGAAAGGTTTAGGGTTCAGTCATGGTAGTTTCCTAAAAAAGGGAACCCTAATATAGACCCCTAAATACTATAATCCTTATTATTGGGACCCCCAAAATGGTACCCCTAATTTCAGGAAACCCCCTCATAGAGCTTTGGGGCCAAGGGAAATAAGGTTGATAGTCTAATGTTCAGGGTCACGGCTTCAGGGTCTGCCGTGATTTTGGGGGGTTCAGGCGTAGGTCATTCTCGTATTTGCATTTCTGTTTTTTGTTTCCTCCACTGCTGGCGTTGTCAGCGGCTATCATCGACGGCACCCGCTTATGATAATCTTGATCGTGTTCACCTCTCATGATTCTCTATTTTGGTCACGCTGTTGCAAGCAACATACCCCCCAACCTTTAATCAACCCGTAAATCCTGAACCCGCAACTCCCTGGGGCAAAAGCCAAGCAGTTCTAAGTCAAAACCACAGAAGGCGAAAGCAGAACCCCCACAACCCGCCTTTGGCCTCTTAACCCTTTAAACCTCTTAAACGCCCAAATCAACCCTTCACTAAATCCCAGAGCAAGAAGACCTTAAACCCAGCACCCTTCAAACCCCCTTGCAGACCAGCAAAGCCCTCAACAACAAATCAAGCCGTAATTGCGAGAAACTCGACCTCTGAACCAAGAAACGCTCCGTTTGATGACCCCCAAGATCCACAACGCATGAATCCGTGCGTTTTCTTACGCTGCTCCTGGACCCGAAAGCCCCGGCATCTTACGTGCGGCCGCTTCTTGCCGCAGCTGGACAGCTCATCTGCTGAGAGATGTTTTATCGGCGAATGGATAGAAACATGAGGTATGACACCAACAAAAACGCACAGACACAGACACAGACACACACACACACACACAAGTATTCGTAAAAGTGCATATAGTCCTTTCTTGAACTAGAGTATGCCATGCTTCACATCCGTGTGAGGTTCACCCGGCAAATTTGTGCCTCCACACTAGTGCTTCACCCAGCAGATAGCCATGTGCCATAAGAGATTGTTAGTGAACGGACCGCCACAAAAAACACGCTCGTTAACATTTTCTTTCATTCCCTACTAACCGCCAGTCAGAAGCCTTTACCTTGCAGTTGTTTCCATTTCCTTTTCCATGCCCTCATTCCCTACTAGTCACCATTAAGTCACACATACCTCAGAAAGAACCTCGGCTTGGGTTTTGGTTTAGGGGCTTGAGGCCTTGGAGTTGAGTTTTTTGGGGCTTAGGGTTTACGGTTAGGGGGTTAAGGTTTTCTTGTTGAAGGTGTATGGCCTTGGGGTTCAGGTTTAGGGTTCTAGGGTTTAGGTTTTAGGGTATCATTGCCAGGGGTTTGCAGCCACCTGCTTGCGGATGCCATGGACTCCTCTCCCGCGAGAGCTGAAGGTCACGATTCGGGGAAAAGAGGGGTGCCTCAGGGACCCGAGTATCAATCTTACCCTGGGCTAGCTAGGAATGGAGGAATGGATAACCCATTACAATAGTTTCCATGTTTTTCTCCATTCTTTCATTCCCAGCTACGTTTGGCAACAGCAGTCTGAACAGCGTGCATACCTTCTTCTAACAGACAGGAGATTCTCCACGAAATTCTTTCATGTGAGTCGTACACATGCATTCAGAACCAATCCTCGCCTGTAGTTTTGATAGGCGAGAAAAATGGGAACCCGAAACGGACAAATTCCAATCATTGTGTCCGGATTTAGAAGTGTTGCCAGAAAAAGCATCACATCATACGGGGTCGCTAGAGTCTCCTTGTCCAGTTCGGAGAAGCCTCATAGAAGGACCCCGTACAAGGCCGGATATTATACCATAGTAGTTTCCATTTTCTTTTCCATTATCCCTATATAACCCCAATATATACCCTATTACACTACAGTAGTTTCCATTTTCTTTTCCATTATCCATTTTGCTATGAAAGGGTTTTATGCCCAGGGAGAGCTCGCTGCTGCGCAGGTGCATTGCTGGAGGCTTCTAGCAGCCAGTGATGTACTAGCCTGTAGTGGTCACGGTCTCAGTTGCTATTGGCCTGCTCCTTCAGAGTAGCATAGCCTAAGACAGGGGCCTAAATAGGGTTAAGGTGTTATGCGTATAAAGAACATGCAAAATGAAATGGAAACTTGAATTATACAGCATAGGTACAGGAGACCTCGAATAGACCTCAACATAACATTGGTAGGTATTCAGGCCCCTGTCGTAACCCTAGGCACTAGGCTTGTGTGGCTCCTGCGAGCGTGCGTTCCAGTTGCGCCCACTGCTGAGAAGGTGTTACAGATGATCTCCAGAAGATCAGCAGGGGCCAGTTTAGGTATTTTGGGGACACTATCCCTTCGTAGGATTCCGTGTTCGCGGTCATCTTTCCTTCCGCCCCCATCCGCCTACCACTTTTCAGCCCGATGATGCTCCTACACTTGTTTGTGCCGCACATTCTCGACCTGAACTCTATTGAACCTCATGCAATTTGGGGGTTTCCCTAATTGAGGGACCCCAATATAAACCCCAAAACACGATATTCCTTATTCTAAGGACCTGCAGACCAGAACGGTATCCCTAATTTTTGGGGAATTGCCATTTGTATGAAGTCTAAGCCGTCTGTCCGAGGCTCGTGCAGTGCGGATAGTGCAGCCGTCGATGCGGAGGATGGGCCTGTCTTTTTTAGAAAAGTAAAATAGTTCAGGGTTCAGAGTTCAGGGTTTAGTTTAGAGTTCAGGTTTTAGAGTCTAGGTTTTGAGTCTGCTGGCAATTCAAAGCGGCCTCACCCCACCTCACCCTAAATGGTGGTTTACATAAGGAAAAGTATCAGCACGGCCTTAAATTGAGAGTTGAAATAATTCTAAATTACCCTGGGTCTAGCTAGGGCTTAGGGATATTTCCTAAATCTGTGAGAATCAAGTGGAAAGTAAGATGGAGATTGAAATGGAGACTGGGTCTGTACACGGGATTACAGGCATTATGTAGGGACCAAAATAAGGACGAATATAATTTGCAGGTTTGCCGTGAGTACAGCATGCTACAATACAAGGAACGTCGGACCATGAGATTGGTAAGTACTGAGGCTTATTGACAACTATTTAGAGTTCGACTCTACGTATTCTCTTTCTACATCCAATACAAATTCACTTTCCATTACATGTTTCATGTTCGTTTCCATTTGATTTGCTACCACAGCATCCAGCCTATGCCTTTTGAAGGAACTGTGGGCATTGCTCTTCCACCGCGATTGGCGCTGGCTGTGCGCTGATGGACCCTGCAGTTGCACGACCTACAGGCGCGGTTTGGGGATTAGGGTAGAGTTGTACAGTTTATGGTCGAGTTTCGGGCTAGGGGCTCAGGGACCCTTTGAGGGGACCATTGGGGTATGCATTAGGGAGATTTTCAATGAATAACCGGCATTCTAGGGGAATCTTTAAGGAAAATTGGGGACCCACACAGAAATACTGGTATAGTTGGAAAATACAAGAACCCAAATCTAATTACATTACCAGTCTTCCTCGTGGTCACTGTTGGTGGATGAGGGCCGCGTCAGAAAACCTTCTAATCTTGTTGTTTTTAACGCCTTTTCTTCGTACCTTGTTTCTTCTTCTTAAAAGCTTCGTAGCTATCATGATTCAACCCCCACATGAGCCAAAATCTAAACTCCTTGAAGGGGTTATAAAGGGAATTATATACGGGACTATGATCTGGCTCATTAAGGGGAATACTAGGAGTTCAGGCAATTGCTCACATGCTTAGCCCTTAAACCCTCAACTACCCTAAACTGTGCATCCGTGGGGTCAGGCAGAGCCACCGGCGACTTACAGAGAAGGTCGGAAGCTGCCGTGCAGCCTTTGTGGCGCTGGCCCTGGTGGACTCTGGGAAGACCTTGATGGGTGATTGGGTACTTCTGAGAGTAGGGATGCCTCAGGTGACCCTAAAGACTTGAAAATTGAGGGAAATGCTCCCTTGTATCCATAGGGATCATAAGCAACATGCTCCCCTCAAAAATGGCATCCGCATTATAGGTACTCGCCCAAGAAGGGAGCAAAACACCCAAGACTCAAAACCTGAGGTTTGACTGTGGGCCATGCTGGGTCACCCACGCTAGTGCGTTCCAAAGCGATGATAAGAAACCCCACTTCACATAGAGTCCCCCTTAAGTAGATAGAATATAGGGCATATGGGGATCTTTTTATAATATACCCAAAGCCATATTCTATCTACTTAAGGGGGACTATAACCCTAATCCCTAGAGACCACTGCAGTCTCCTAGTTTCCATTTCGTTTGCCGTTGTCTTTTCCGCTCGATTCTCCATTCTCGGGTTAGTCCTCAACCCTAAACCTCAAGCCCAGATAAATACAAATCGCATAGGGCAAAGGTTACACGGAAACCAGCACGAAACCTCATCAACAGCTGCTCAAAACACTTACCTACTTCAGATACAAGCTTGCTTTTGAGGGGTGCAGGTGATAGTAGGCGGTGCCTTGCAAAAACCCAGATGCCGAGTCCGCACACCCTTTGTAGATAGCTATGGTTGGGGTATAGGGTTTAGGGTTTAGGGCTTCAGGCTTCAGGTTTTATTGAGGTTTAGGGTTTTGGGTTTAGGGCTGTTTTCCATTGACTTCTTGTACCGGCTCACATCCGAATTTAAGGTGCGCCGTGCGAACCAGCCTCTATCCTTAAACACTAGACTCTAAACCCAGAACCCCAAAGCCTTAGCCCTAATTTTGTTTGGGCAGCCAGACAACCAGAAACAAGATTTCCCAAGCATTTGATTTTTGCTCCCTAGCTAGGAAGTGGTTGATTTGAATCAACCATTTTATTTCGAATTGTTGGGCTATTTTGGCAAACCCTAGGTCCTAAACCTTGCCTTTGGGTAGCTGGGATTGAAGGAATGGAAGAGAAAATGGAAACTACTACAATGGGTTACAGGATCCATTCCTTCATTCCTAGCTAACCAAAAGCAAGAAACCTTTAAGCCCTTCATCAAGGTGCTGGGCGGATGCGTGCGGAGAGCCGGAGGGCGCCATGCAGACGGAACGGTGGCTGGAATGCACCGAGAAGTTTCTGTGAAAGTAGTCCCCCTACAGGCCAGATTATTTACAGTCCACCCAACAGCAAAAGATAAGTTATGAGCATCATTGTGCTACTTATGGCCGGTTTCATTCAGGCCTAGAAACGAGGTTTTATGGTTGAGAGGGGCAAGTTTAAAAGTTTGAGGGCTTCGGGGCTTAGGAAAAATTTGCATACCCTTGAAACACAGCTGGGAGTACTGCAAGGCATTAGTTGAGTGGGGCTGAGGGGCGTAATCATGCTTCAGCTTTAACCCTACATCCCCAAAACCTGAAACCAGTGAGTTACCTTAAGCTTCGGACGCTATAGGCCCTAAGCCTTAAACCCAACCCCTGCGCACAAGTTTACCGAAATTACGACCTGTGTTCTTGCAGAAGCCCAAATAGCGAGATCCAGCAAACTAACGCTTCCAGGGTGTCGCTCAACACATTCCACTAAAGCTCTTCATGGCAGCAGCAAGCCCTTTGAACTGCGATCCCTATATACCACTGCGCCGCTCCAGGGCACCCCCATAAAGCACCCGCCGAGATCTAGCACTCCCTCTAAAAAACCTAGCATACGTTATCTCCTATGAACCTTGCGTGAGGACTTTACCTCCATAACCTTTTTAGGGAGGGTTGTCAAACTTATGATTGTCTTTTCAGGTGCCCTAAGTATTTAGTGCCGTATTGTGATCAGGACCCAAGAAGGACTACAATATACCAAAATTTTGACGGCCCCCTATTCGGAGTATTCAAGTTGTTTTTCAGAAAGGGAGAGTCTTGCAACTCTCATTTCGAGGACCCAACTTCGGTGGAAACAAATGCTTGGAGACTGGGGATTAGAATCTTCTAACATGTTTGCGGTTCCATAATATGTATGCATTGTGAACCACGAAGTACGGTGATTGCCATAACTTAGGAGGACCCCCCCACCAAGTAATAGTTTTATAATAGGAATACACGTGGACGCTAAAATATTCCCTATAATTCCTTGTACTCACCATTGGGTGGGGGTTCCACCTGAACCATAACAATCAGGTTGTTTGTTTGAGTGGACCAACCCGAGACTTCATGGACTGAGCAAGTGATGTGTTAGGTACTGCCCCCCAACCAGAAACAGTTGCACAATACTCACAGCTTCTTATAGTCACAGTAGTGCAGACCGTTACCGGGTGGGGGTAGTACCGAAGTCATACGTGATTTTACATGCACGTAGCGTTGAAGCCTTCAAGTTCCTTGCAACAGGATTTCCTGAGGCTTGTCTGCGGAGTTGTGGTGCCGCGTGGGCTTGAGTTTGAACAATATATGCATCATCTCGCTTTGCCACATTTCCTGCTTGCAGATGTTCAGCTCTTCTTTGAGGATTGGCACGGTTTCGCAAGAAGTGATATCCCAGTCGCGGAGACTGCAGGCAGAGCTGTCGTGATTCTTGTTTCTGACTCGAGGTGTTGTCCGTGTTGTCGGCCGATGATACGAAGGCACACTGTTGCGATGCTTGCTGCCGTACCGCTTCCGCTGTTGTTGCTGCTACTACAGCACAACGATAGTTACCTACTAAAGTCTGAAGAGCTAATCGACTTTTCCTGTGTCTGACGTTGAGGAGTCTGGGGCATGAGTTATTTGCGCACTTGGAAGTGTTGCCTGCATGCCGTCCTGCTTGCCAGCGTATGCTTCAACAGACAAGCCAAGATGATGCTGTCTTCTGAAAGGTCAGTTTTTTTCTTAGACTTACCAAAATCAGAAATCAGAGCCCACTCTACGTGGACATTAGGATTCCTAAATGACGGCGCACTTTGTTGATTGTTGCAGCGCATCTGGCAATTCACACAACTCTTTCATCACTCTCCAGTGATCCATCCTCATGTTCCAGCGCACATACAATTCTCACTCACCAAGCTCTGCATCTACTCTACTCTCTGCGTAAGTAAGCAACGCAGCAAACTCACAAGAGCATTTTGCCGCATGTTGCGCCACAACGGTGAGCGCGAAACGAGAAGTTTAAGTTAGCAAGAACTTCGGTTTCTCTCCCCAAAAAAGCCTTAGAGCCCCAAACCCCTGAACCTAGCACACCTCAAGCCCTCAACCTTAAACCCTACACCCTACAGCAATCCAAACCTGTAACCCTAGTTGCCCCAGTCATGTTCTCGATCTCCTGCCATGGCGGAGAAGAGAGCGATGTCAGCATCAGCGAGTCAAGCGATGATGACGCTTTGATCATTGAAGGTGCGCTGGGACACCCTAAGCCAACAAAAAACTCAAGCCCCAAATCCTATACCCCGAACCTGTAGCACGCTTATGTCTGCTTTGTTTCTTCTAGTTTTCTCGCATTCCAATGACGCTCAGCATCATACTCAACACTGAATCAGAGCCTTGAAGCCATAAGGTCTACTCTCCCCCACACATACCTGGAAGATTACGTGACCTCCTTGTGCAAGGGCGCCAGTCTTTGTAGAGCCCCCTTTCTATAGAGGGGACGCATTGCTAGTTTGGTAGAGTGTCAATCTTTGCTCCCATGTCAATGGCGCCATCTGAGTTACAGTCAAGCTTAGGCAAGGGACTGTGAAGGGTGGACATAGGAGCCCCTTGGTACCCTAGCATAGTCTAGTCCTTGATGTATTCCCCATTAGGAACCCATGGCCATTCATATGAGCCATTATATAGGGGAGCATTATAGGGCTTATTCAGGGGCATACTAGGAGTTTAGACAGTGGCTCATATGTGGGCCAGTATTTACAGTCGCCTCGTATCCTCTTCCTTCAGGCACCCGTCAACCCCACTTTCAACGGGACCTGGATAGATTGCTGTCCTTGTGTGACAAGAGGCTATATTGTATGGGATTCCATGTAAGTTTGGGGAAGGGTAACGCCCAAACTTTGAACCCTAAGCCTTAATCCTTAAGTCGCACTTATACCGTACCCCTATCATCTCTTTAAAGAGTCTCTAAGCCTAAGCAAGGGTCACAGCTCATTCTCGTTTTGACATACCCTAAACCCTGAATCTTTGCGCTCCCACGTCAGCTGTCGACGGCTCGGCGGGGCAGAATGCATTGGCCATACCCGAAGCCACAGCCCACTTTGATATCAGCGAGGGACTTGGTTCAGCAGGGCCATGTGACGTGGTTTAAGGTTCAGGCTTCTGGGGTTTAGGGCTTAGGTTTACTAGGCTTGTTGAGGCTCAGGGCATGGGGTTTAGGATTAGGGTCTAGGGTATACGTGAGCCATACGTACTTACTTGGCTTCGAAAGGGATGCTGCAGATGTGCGAGGGGAATTTCGGGGTCATGCCTCGGTCAAAGTTAAACAGCCATAACCCCAGACCCTAAACCCTAAACCTTAGGAGTATACAGGGATGATATTCAATTATTATGTATTCTGTATTCCCTAATAACCCACCAAAGTTGAAAATTATGGACCAGCTTTATCCAATTAAACCCCCAAAAGAATCTTCAACAACTTTGGGCTTTCGAGCGTGCTTTGCAAAAACCTTATTGGGCTACACCCTCAATCCTAAACCCTAAACCCTAAGCCGTGAACCCTAAACCCTAAACCTTAAACCCTGAACCATAAGCCCTATATATATCCTTAACCCTAAACCCTGGCTTCCGAACCTTACTTCCTAACCCGTAGGGGTTGAATGGGTCGAAGGTTAGGGGCTGACACGCGGTGTAGGGTTTAGGGTTTAGGGTGGCTGAACCCCAGCCCGAAAATTAGGACCCTATTATGGCCAAGTGATAGGGTTTAGGGTTGATAACTATACGGTCCGAATTTTGGGTTGGGTTTGATTTTGTGCCAAAGATTGCCCCGCGTGCCTTCCCTGGGCCTGACTTGAGTGAGGGTCAATGCTTTCATCCAAGCTGCTGACCAACGACATGTCAATTGCAGAATGCCACCTCAGTTATACCTATAATATACTTTGATATACTATAACGATACAGGTTTCCATTTTCTTTTCCATGATCCCTATCAATAACCCCAATATACTATAAGGTTGATACCTGGTAACTTCTGAGCAGTTTCAGCAGTCTCCCACGGAGAATGCCTTTGGATTTTCTCTGTCTGACTATAAGCCTCCAAACCATGCAGGTCTCCGTCAGAACAGGGCCCTTAGAGGGCATAAAATCGCTTCACATAAACAACAGCCACGTGTGTGTCCCCAAACTGTTCCAGCCCGAGCCGTATGACAAGCTCTACATAGTCGTTGAGAAATCTTAAGTGAGACCCGAATTCCTACATCATTAGCCCCCAGCCTCAAAGACTAACGCCTTGGAACCAAAAAAACCTTAAGCCCCAAACCCTCGAGCCATAAAAACCTATACCCCAACCATCCTACAAACTTAGAACTCTAAAGCCTAAAGCCCCTAAACCTCAAGCCCCAAACCCATACGTCCCGACCCTACTCATAAACGCTAAAACCCTAAAACTAGGTAGGAAATCATTCAAACTACGACCAGGTCATAACCTATATCCACCTCATATACTTACCATTACATACAAAATACAACTGTTTCGTACTTTGCCTACCAATTTGTAAGCCCTCCCAGGCGGGGCGGACGTGAAGCCCGGCAACCCGGAGAAGTGGAAGGATCTTCGGAGGATCCTGCTGCCCGGAGTGTCTCGCCTAATAGGGTTTAGGGTTCAGGGTTCAGGGTTTAGGGTCAAAAATTGGAGGGGTGGTGTGGGTTGTACAGGGAGTACATAGGAGTGAGGGATCGCACCCGAATAATGGAGAAAGGTAGAGATGTAGGATTGAGCGTTTAGAGAGCTAATGGCGAATCAAATGGAGAAGGTCGAACATGGAATCGAAACTGTGACCACATAGGGGTTTCTGGGTAGAAGCCTGCATACTTACTAGTATTTGGGTTCTAGATGCTAGATTCCTTGTGTAATTTTGCTAAAGTGTACTTCAAAAAAACCACAAACAGAAGAGTTGGGATGCTTCAGCCTTCCGCTTTGCAGCAAGTGGTTGTTGAGGGCTTCGGGCTTGGGATTTGGGCCTAGGCTTCATATATATATATATACTTTACGTGTTTGAGGCGTAGGGGCTTACCCTCAACCCTGAAACCTAAACCTTGAATCCTAAATCCTGAATCTGCCTTTCTCAAAGCAAGGGAGGTCTTTGGGAACCTGGGGGATATGGAGACTTCAAAGGGATCCATGGGCGTGCGTTTAGAGGATGTATAGGGGATGCTTTTTGAAAAGCCACCCAAGTGGTAATCATTATGCTTTGAGAGAAAAGGTTTACAAGGAAAGAGGATGGGCAATCACTCTGGCCTTTCGATATTGAATTCGTGGAGTCGTGGAGCTGTCTGGAAAAGAAGTTTCCTGTCTAGCTCTGCATTGCAGTATGCCCGTAGGAGGGAATGTAACCCTAAACCCTTAGTAGAAGAATTCCCCCCAGCCTGAGGTCATGAAACAAGCAGAATAAGAGGCCTTTGGAAGCCCCAGCCCCAATCATTAAGACTGTTTGTGACATGTAGGGTTTAGGGCTCTAGGGTGCTAGTTTTGGGTTTGGAGATCCTTCTCCAAATCTGCTTTGTGATCGAGCTTGACAGTACCCGCAATCAACCGCTGACGGCCCTGGCATCTTTAAGAAGTATCAACGCTGTCGTGCAGGCCTTCCCATTCGTAAGTTTTAAATAGCAGACGTGACTAGGATCTGATCCTCTTAAACTTCAATTTTCCACGATGATCATGGCCATCATCATGATGACTGATGCGATTGCGTGGTTATGGCATTATCAGTGTCTTTCTTGCTGGCAAAACCGGCAGCAGTTGATAACCGGTATGGCCCCACTCGTGTCGTCATCAGCGCCGCCCTTGCTAGGATCTTACACTTACTGTTACAAACACATGTTTAGAGCCTCTCTGCATTCTCTGACCCAACCAAGAAGTAGTCACACCTAAGACCTATCTGATTGACGGCTAACCCAGGGAAATTCACTTTGACAGAGGACGCCCGCCAGTCCGTAGCCACTGATCCTTCAGTCTCTACATTGAAAAACCTACACTGTCAACGCTGAACCCTGAACCCTTCATTCTAAAATCCCAAGCCCCAAACTTTCACATTGAAGTGTTTCGCAACCTGGCACGGCAAAGCTGAGGATGTCGTGAACATCCTTGGTGGCAACGCCATTCACTCAGATTGGGGAAGATTCCCAGTCAGGGGTATATTAGATTATTTAGGGATTTGAAGGGGTAGTTCTAGTCTGGCTTGATGGGTTAAGGGTTTCGGGTTCCACGACTTGAGGGCTTGGAGTTCACGAGTTGGGACGTTGGTTCTGGCCGAAGCGCAAGCCCTCAAGTCAGAATTTGTTCTGAGCTCTAAGCCCTAGACTCCTAAACTTTGCCTTTATTAAAAGTCCTGAAAACCCAAGGCCCTAGCTTAGGGTTCAGGGCTGAACCTTTAGCCCCTGGGGCAGTGCTTGGCTTGGAGGGCGACGCATCTGCTTTGCCAGGATTAGGTTGTCTATAGGTATCATGCAGTGAAACAAGGGTCTATAGGGGAATGGAGAAGAAAATGGGAAACCCTATTATTTAGGGTTCAGGGTTCAGGGTCTAGGGCTTGTGGTTTCGATATTTCCCCAATAATGGAGAAACGGAAAATGACATAGACAATGAAATGGAAGTTTGGGTTCTTTTGCGGTTCATAAGCATTGCGGTTCAGGGCAATCAAGCTTCAGGTGTACGTATAGGTATAGGGTTCATGTTGCGGTTAGAAGGGTTTAGATGCGGGGTGGAAGGTTTCCAGAAATTAGGGCCCCTTTTTTAGGAGTTCTTAAAAGCCGGATTCCAGTGTTATTTCTTTCGCGGGGACGCCTAGTCTGCATGTCGTTTCTGGATTTAATGTCCGTTTGTTTTCGGCTTTCCAGGTACTTCGTGCGAAAGACGGCTGTTGCATGATGTGAAGTAATGTTGCACTCACTTTAGTGAAGAGACCCTGTTGTGTTTTCGCCTCCGCTTGTTTAGGGTCTCGCCATTGTTGGGAAGACCCTCTTCCCTAGAAATAAGGGACCGAATCCAGACCATCCCTTTTAAAGTAATCCCCACGGCCTCCCTTGGCCCTCAGTAACGTGGGAGCCTTATTCAGAATCCCTAATTCTTTTTTCTGGTGGCCCTATGAGGGGGGGGGAGGCCTTAGATAAAGTGAGTCCAACGTTACGTTCACTAGTGGTAGTAGTGCCAACGCCGGGGTTTGGTGTCCCTCACACATACTTACAAAGAATATCACACCTATCACAAGGAACACCAGCGATAGACCGATGATTACTTTGAATCCCAAACCCTGAGCCTTAAACCCCGAAGCCCCAAACCCTGAAGCTAAAAACCCAGAGCGCAAGACCCTATAACCTTGAACCTCTAAGACCTAAACCCTAAACCCTAAGCCGGGAACCACAAACGGTCTAAACCCCGGACAAATCTGGCTGCTGTGATTTGGGTGTCAGAGGTGTGGGGTCATTGCGGCCTGGTCACAAAAGCCATCGAGGCAGCAAAGAAGTGAGCAACGAGGTTTAGGGTTTAGGATTTAAGGGTTTGGGATTTAAGGTCTAGGGTTTAGGGTAGTGCTTTCAAGTGAATAGTGAATAGTCACTGTCATGGAAGGTAAGGAGGCGTCTTGAAACCACAGCTCCTTTCCAAAATAGGCGTTCCTGCTGTGGAGGAGTTTTTTTTTTCTTCCGAGGGGTATCGAAAGAGCAGATTTTCGGAAATCACTGTTCGGCAGTATCTTGTACATGTGCATCGCAAGTTGAGCTTCTATGGATATAGCTATCCTTGCCCATGGTCTTGATTTTGTGGATTAGGGTTGCCAAGGTCCACTTCTAATTAACCCGTATAAGCCTCAAATCCTCAATCCGAAATTGCAAGCCGAAAGCCTGCATAAATACCAGCATTGCTCCCCGAACGCCGTGAGGTAACTATACCGTAGTCCACCCCAGCACCGTATTCTAGGTTTTCCAGGCGTCTACATCGTGCATACATTCATTTTTTATCGGGAGCGGGTTTCAAAAATCCTCTACCTTACCGACCAGGTACTGCAGAAGCCTGCACGACTGATTACGAGAGTGGCACACCTTATGAGCGAGAGTCACTCCATTGGGGGGGTGTTATTAAGGGGAATACTTACATCCAAGTTCATGTACCTCCTATATTCTGGACGCCCCAAAGTCTATTAGGACCCCGCACCCGAGATCCTAAATCCAAAGCTCTAAAACCAGCCCTAGAGCCCAACCCTACACCCTGAAAACGGAACCACAAACCCCCAAACCCACACTATATCTGCATAGACCCCTACATGATTCTTTCTACGCATCGCATTAATACCCCTACAGAATCCTCCACATTTTTCCCCTGAAGCCCACCCTAAACCCTAAACCCTAAACTTCGGGTGCCAGGTCTACCAGTTTCCAGTCCTCTTCGCCAGAATCGGACAGCATCCGAAAGAAAAGGGCAAGGCGGAGCATGGGTTGAAGGGCTTAGGGCTTAGGGTTTAGAGTTTAGGGTTTAGGGCTTGGGGCTTAGTGCTTAGGGGTTAGGGTTTAGGGGTCATTTTCGTGGCCATTGTTACCATCATTTTTGCTGTTTTGCTGTTATGTTTTAAGGGCCTTGGGGTGAAAGATTTAGGGTTGGGTTTTGGGCTTCAGGGCTTTAGGGCTTAGGGTTTCGGGGTTTTGGGTTTTGGGGCGTGTTATAGTATGGTTGGAGTATGAGGATTGTGGTTCGATAATCTTGTGAGTAGGTTGAAGGGTTTGGGGCTTTCTTAGAAGCCCAAAGGAACGAATAATGAGATTTGCAACCTATTCCTAAGGGTACTCTCAACAAAATTATGAGCCGTCTAAGTCCCCCTACAAGGTAGGCTTGTATGGGGAGGGGATTACCGCAAACCCTAAACCCTAAACCCTAAAGCCTACTAAAGAAGGCAACTGCCTCGATTCAAGTAATCCTACAGGCAATACTATGATCAACTACCTCCGGATCCCATGTTTAAAGGGACCTTAATGGGAACCCCATCACAGGGAACCCCAAGAATGTAGTTGGAATATACTAGGAGTATACCTACCAGGCTCTGTATGTTCCTATTGCATTCCTACTACATTCTTGGGGTTTCCTGTTTCGGGTTCCCATTTTGCTTCCTGTTATGTTTCCCAGAAGGAATGGCGCCTTGGTGTCACCAACTGAAAAGCTATCCTGGAGAACCTGAAGGGCTTGCATGACCTGCTCTCGAGCTCCAGAGGGTTGGATTGAGGAGTTCTTGTCTAGGGTTCAGGGTTTTGGGTTCATGGGTCATGGGCCTGCTGCTGAAGCACCGAGACCTTCAGTTGGAAAGCTTGCCGGCTCCTTCTCTTTTGCTGCGCTGTCTGGAGCACTGCTTTGCTGGTGGACGTCCCGCTTGCTAGCCACCTCTTGCTTTAACGGGGGGTTAGCCGGTTGAGGTCGGGAAAACCACGCTGGTGCGGGCGAGCCCTTACCTGGCGTTTGGAGATGTCTGTGCAGACTCGCATTAACATCCAGTGCAAAAGTGGGGAAGCCTGATCACCAGGACCCCCATTGATGGAGGACTTCAGTCGGCTCTAGAGAAGTTGGGAGGGACGTTCGTCTCAGCACATGCTTCTGGCAGTGCTGTTGGTTGCGGCACACGGACGGAAGCTTTTAAGGAACTTAAATCAAGTTACCATATTGGGTATGAGTATATACATATATATAGTAAATAATATGGATTCCCCATTGTAGTAACTTAAATTAAATTCCTTAACAGCAACCCAGATAAAAATAAAGGCTGCGCACTTGAGTGAAGACGATGAGGAACATGATGCCTCAAAGCGACACGTATCGCATGCATGACGCACAGCTTGACGCAAACGCCAGTTCGAAGTGTAAGTATCGGGTGTGCGCAAGTCTGGCGGTGTTTTAAGTTTTGGGTGTCAAGGCTTACGGGGTCTTATTCCGAGTTCAGGTTGTTGCGCGGGATTAGGATTGAACTCCAAGTGAGCCGGTTTGGTTTTCATGTGTTTTTGAGCTCACGACGGTTCCTTCCAAGGAGGGTCTAAGGCTATGTCATCTTGGCATGTTAGTGCACAGACCCGCTTCGTAGGAGAAATCTACAGGCGAATCCTTAAGAGGCGCATGTGGAGGCTTCTCAGAACCAGTCCGCTAAATCATGTTTCACCCTAAAACCTAAACCCTAAAGACTCTAAACCCTAAACCCTAAACTCTAAACCCTAAACCCTGCACCCTAAACCCTAAACCCTGCACCCTAAACCCTAAATTCTAAACCCTAAACCCCCCTGTACCAAGCTCCACCTTGGACCTTCAACCATACAGCCGTGAATCCTGCTGCGGCCAGGATCGAAGTACAGTGGTTGAACTGGATTTCCGCGTGGATGTATTCATGCAGCTAGAGCGAACACAGGTTCAGGGATTAAGGGCTTAGGGTTGAGGATGTAGATTGTGAGGGTTAGGGTGTTGAGTGTGGGGCTTCGGGTTTAGGACGTGAGGCTTAGGGTTTAGGGTTTAGGAGGTGCGTTTTAGCATTTGGGTTTTGTAGTTCGGGCCACAGGATGTATGCCGTATGGCTTCTGTTGGGCTTCAGGATGCAAAACGCAAGTCCTGCAAGCAGGGATAGGACGCAGAAAAGACAATGTGAGCTAGAGTCTAAAGTCCTTAAAGGGCGCAATTATATAAGGGTTTATGTAGGGGAGTACTCTAGGGGATATTAAGGGGGATACTAGGAGTTTACGTTGTAGCGCATGTCAGAAAGGCTACATTTGCAACACCTCCATACCTGGGTCCCCTGTTCTGCTTAGGATGACATATACATGGGTTTAGGGTTTAGGGATGTTCCTGTCCGGGTAGATCCTTCCGTAGCGGCCCCGATAAAGATGCTTCCAATGCGTTGAGAATCTAGGGAAAATTCTGTTTAGGCTGCCCCAAATAGCAAGTAAAAGCAATCAGCATGGTAGGGGTTGCCACACACCCCAATACCTCAACCAAAAGCCTTAAAACCTGAACCCTGAGGCATACATCCTAAACCTTGAAACCTAAACAGAGTTCTCCTATTCCCAAAGTCTCGTTTGGGGAAGTGTCTACCATTACTTGAAGCCGAAGCCCTAGATGCCTAAACCCTAAACCCTAAGCTACAAACTCAAAGCCCTAACCCCCAAACCCATAACCTATACAACTCCTATAGAACCTGCCTGTATATACAGGATATAGAGTATTTGCTAAATAACCCTGAATAACCCCTATATAGCGCCGCCGAAAAAGCCCCTCTGTACCCCTCCCACTGTGGCAATGCTCGGCCTATGCAGCCTAGATTCGAAGTGCTGCAAAGCGCTTCAAATGTTGCCACGAGTCTCGGCTGTGTTTGACCAGCTAAGGAGTTATGCGGGCCATAGGGATTTCATAGGGAGTATATGGGGTTACATAAGGGTTTTGATTACAAGGAATTATGTTCGGTATGGTGTGGGCAAAAGCACTTTGGGGTATGCAAAGAGTTAGAGAGAGCTTTCTTGGAATACATAGGGGTATAGAGCTTCACAATGGGTCTGGGGTGCAGGATTTAAAGCTTAGGGCTTGAGGTATGCGGGTTAGAGCTTGGGGTTTAAACCCCAAGCCCTAAGCAAATTTAACCAGGTTAGATCCTGTAGGCCTGATAGGAGCTAATCTAGAAGACACTCGTAGTAGGATTGAGGGTTTAGGGTATCGTAATTTCTTTCCAGCGTGATGGCCCACCTCCAATATAAAGTATACTCCATCAACAAGCGAAAAGATAGTGTGGCGATGATGTTCTGGCTTTAGGCATTTTGGGTCAGGGTCAGCGTTTAGGGTGTATGGATGGAGACATCCAGAACGCCATTCCCTACACTTTGGGCACTTCAGGCTTAGTGGTTGGGGTTTAAGGCTACCCCCACCCAGGAACAGTAAATGCTTGGTTAGCATTAAGGGCTGTATATACTTATACGCAAGTATTGTCCAACTGTGACCGAGTCAGGGCCGTCCTACACTATTCCTCAATCGGGGAGTTTTCCAAGCATAAATCAAAAAAATATGATTCAGGGTCTTGGAGTTTAGTTACCCTTAGGTAGATAGATCGTGGATGGGGGACATTGCGAGTTTATCATCCTGAACAGACTTGCAACCCCCAAAAGAGGTGACACAACAAGCATACTGTTAGAATACATTTATTTTAGGTTTCCATGTTTGTGTGGCAAAGATACACGGCTGCCCACGTCACCTGGCTAAGGATCTTTCTCTCGCAGATAGGCGTGGTGGTCCATCCAGACACTGGGCTTTTGTCGCAACCCTAAACCCTGAACCTTAATTGGGAGACCAGGGATTCGCATTGATTATCTTGCAAAATACACGTATCTGCGCAAATTATAACAACAACTGCGCCCCAAAAGGTAGCAGATGTAGAAGACAATCCGAAATTGGCTCAATGTCAGTTTCTGAAAGTACTTCCAAAGTAGTCAAACCCCAAACCCTTAAATATGCTTATTACTTCAAATTGGTCAAACCCTAAACCCTAAGTAACACCAACACTTAGGGTTTATCATATGGGACGCAGGATGCAGCCGGATTTCCTTCTGGTCGTGATTTCTTTAGAGCGCCTGGAACTACCGAGATGACTGTACTTCATTAAGGGTTTAGGGTTCAGGATTTAGGGTTCAGGGTTTAGGATTTAGGGTTTAGGGTTTAGGGAGGCTTAGGGTACAACCCATGCAGCCATTAAGAGACACCCCTTATGCCTTAGGTTCTTTTTGTCCCTAGGCCTGCCGGGGAGTCTACATGTTTCATGCCGGTTCGGGGATATAGATAGACTAGAACTTTACCATACCTCAACTTCAGAAATGGGCTTTTCTCGGCTGTTTAGGGACTCTTCTATTAGCAGGATCCCTCCCGCTCTGCTGGCTTGTACCAGCCTAGATAAGATGAGCCTTAGTCTAAACTCCCAGAGAGGGGCTATACAGGGGATTTCTTGGGATGGGTATTCAAGGGGTTATTAGGGGGATACTAGGACTGTAGACTGTAGTTCACATGTCGTAGGCAAGGCATGTTAGCGGTAATTGATTTAGTTTGCACGCGATTTGTGCCGCTTTGATTTGCCTACTGTATTCATTTCCTTTTTCCTCATTAGTACATGAGTGTTTTTAGTATTGCTATAGTGGAGTGGGAACAGAATGGTAAGGGTCATCTGCAAGCCTAGTGACAGAATCAGGAGACTTTTACCATACGTGAGAGGGGCAGTAGAGACTTGCTTTGTCACACTTCCAGTAAGGGTGAACGGGCACACTCTTGATGACCCTATGCCCTATAAAGCCCACTATAGTAGTTTCCATTTTCTTTTCCATCATCCCCATATAACCCCAGTGTAGCCCTAATATTACCCCATATTTAACCGCAGTCCTTAACAAAAGTGCAAGGCTATGTCAAACCTCTCCGAACAGAAGTTGGAACTGAAGCCACGTGAATTCGGCACAATGGAACCTGAAAGCAAAATGCTCATGTCAATCCCTTTCGGGTGGCCTAAAGCAGGTTAGGATGGTTGAGGATATAGTCACCCTTAAGTAGATAGAATATGAGGTATATGGGGATCTTACGATAATATACCCAAAGCTATATTCTATCTACTTCAGGGGACCCTAAACCTTAAACCCTAAACCCTAAACCCTGAACCCTAAACCCGAAAGGCAGAAGTGGGCAAATGCAACAGTTTCAGAATCCACTTTCGCAGCTTAATTGGGTTCCCAGGGCATAAGGCGGTGATGCTTAATGAGAACGGTTCGAGTAAACTCCAAGGCTGCATTTGCAGAAGCACCCCACGTTTAGGGTTTAGGGTCTCGGGTTTAGGGTACACCCTAAGTAGCCCAAAACCCTTAAACTCCTAATCCCCATCTCCCGAACCCCTTAAATCCTGAACCTGAATGCAAATCAAGGAAACGCGGGAGGTTTGCATGGTTCGTCGGGTGAACCGTGGAGTCTGGGGCCCAGGGAAATTGTCCGCAGGGATAGAGAGAAAAAGGGAGTTTCCATACACCGGGGAATCCTCTATATACCCCGAGTATACTACAGTCGTTATGACGGGTACCCCAAAATAGTAATTCTTGCAATCGCCCGTATACGGTTTAGGATTTCGAGATTAAGGGTCTGGAGGTTTAAGTAACTAGAAAAATGGACAGCCAGATGCAAAAGAACATGGAACATGAAATGGAAGCTTTGTTGATTGGGGGTTTGTAGGGTTGATTAAGACCTGGATAGTTTGAATAGTTTTTAAGGGGATTGCTACCCGTATTTCAGTTGTAGAAGTAATCCAATTACCTCAAGGAATTTGATTTATTAGTTCAATCACCTCAATCAATTAGTTAACTCAACTAAGTTAGTTAAACCAAGTTCGTATATATATGTGTGTGTGTGTGTGTATCTCTCTCTCTCTCTCTCTCTCTCTCTCTTTCATATACATCTGTGTATTGTACATACATATGTATATGTATATACACTTCTGTATGTCGGGATGTGTAGGGTTTAGGGCTTAGGGCATATACTCAGACATGAAACCCCCCAAAAAAGGCTCTATGAAGACGTTTGACATTTTACCGGCATATGTGAGTTTCTTGAAAGGGGGCCCATCCGGATATTTAGGGAAATACGGATTCGACAGGGATTTTGTAGTTTCCTTAATAAGGGGACCCCAATGGAGACCCCAAAATACTATGGTCCTTATCATAAGGATCCCCAATTAATTAGGTATCCCACATTTTTGGAAACCCATATTCCTGCATATTTTGAGCATTGAAGATTCCGGTGTTCGGGTCAGGGTTCTCAGGAGGCTTGGTAGCTGCCCTCACCAGGTATAGTCCCCGATATGTAGCTAGAATATGGCTCCGAGTATATCACAATAAGATCCCCATATACCCCAGATTCTATCTACTTAAGGGCGATTATATTTCCTGCCATACCTGACGATATCCATGACAACGGTGGTTGTTCAAATGATGATACATCGCCATGCTCGCTGGTGTGATGTTTCTGGGTTGTGCCTGTTGCAGCAAGGCACTTCCATACTCGCAGGAAGGGACGTTTCTGCTGCCGCTGCTGATGATGATGCTGGTGACGACAAGTGAAACCCTAAGTCCGAAATTGTTGCTTCTGTTTCTTGCCGCGCCAAGCCTTTACAACACAACCTTCTTTGAGATGTAGTTAGGGCCACTCGTCTAATGCGAAGACCCCTCCCCACCAAAAAAAGGGACCACTCAATCACATACTCCCAGGTGATGCTGAGAAACAGCCATTCCGGTGAACCCATGGTGGTGCAGAGACCTGACTGCAGTACGCGCCAGTCAGAAAGCATGCTTCAAAGCATACAACATGCAGCAGGTCCCTGTTCGGCTGTAGTTGCCTAAGTTGATATACACTGGGTAGGCCCCTGAAATATTTACTATTTTCCCCAATGGCTTTAATACGGGACCCTATATATTAATATTTTTCAAAGGGCTTTAGGGGCCAACCCAGTAACGGGTTGAGGAGCAAGATTCTTTGCTCCAAGGGCTTCTTCAGCTATAGGATGAGCACCAGCATCCTTCTGAAATCCAAGCAGGTTTGTACAGACGGCTTTCAATCATTTCAATCGTTTGTCCCCCATTCTCTTCAATCTTTGAGTCCCATTTTCAGCGGGCCCAGATTAGGAGGGCTCACATTTTTCAGGGTTTCAAAAAGGGCGCTGAGACGTTTGTGCTATCTTAGTTGCAGTCTGAAAGGAAATAAGCTTATCAGCGAGCACCCTGATCCTAAGTCCAAAGTCCCCCGCTCCAGCCACTAAGGATCTTGCTGTCGCCGTTCAATGAAGTAAACCTGGACAGGCATCCTGCACCAGCACCACATGGGCACAATTTTTGTCAGAGAGTATCACTATTGAATAGAGGCTATATTGGGGTTATATAGGGGTTATAATAGGGATCATGGAACAGAACATGGAAACTATTACGTTATAGGGTCAACATTGGCTTTTAGGATAAAAGTCTAGGGATCCCGGCTACTCCATTGTTGGCAGCTCTCTTTCTACAAGTCTCTCCCCCATTTGCGATGCCAGGGCCTTCATCTGGAGAGATTCCAGCTTGCTTCTCTATATCATTGACCTACTTGGGTTGTGGGACATTGTGGATGGCGCTCTTGATATGCTTCAGACTTTTTGCTTGAAGCTTTGGATTCTGGACTTCGGATACCCTAATATAATCATGCTTATCACCCTAAACCCTAAACCCCTACTCCCTTATAGCAGCTACGTATTCCAGGGTGGGGGGCATCTACCTAAACCCTAAACCCTAGACCCTATAGTTTCCATGTCATTTTTCGTTGGTTTCCCGGGAGCCCTGGGTCCTATTCCCTAGACTTCGTGGGGTTTAGGTTTTAGGGTTTAGGGGTTTAGGGGTTTAGGGTTTAGGTTTTAGGGTTTAGGCGTTTAGGGCTTAGGGTTTAGGGTTAGGCCCTGAATATTAGTTTCCATTTTCCCTTCTTCAGGCAACTACAGGGTGTAATTCTCAGAAGAAGTCCCAAGCCGCTTCGTCGTCTGCGACTTGGAGGATCCGGGGCCCCCGACTAATCGCATGGAAAGTTGGGTTTAGGGTTTATGGTTCAGGGTTTAGGGTTTAGGGTTTATGGTTCAGGGTTTAGGGCTGATTATGTGGGCTATAGAAGGGTTATCAGTACACTTACGAAGTCCCCTGACCCTGCAACCAGCCTAAAACAGTTCCGAGGCAGTAGCCGCAATCGTCGAAATGGCAGGAGCTATGTGGCGGTAGTAGGGGCAGCGGTAGCGGTGGTGGTGACAACAAGCTCAAGGTCCTGACCTTATATGACTGCCTTGATAGATAACACCAGTGTGTGGTAATCTACGTCCTAGGCCGAACCCTAGCCACCATATCATCCCAGTTTCCATTTGATTCGACATGTTTTTCCATGTCATTCTCCATTATCCGCTTTTAATCCTTATACGGCTATAATATAGCACGCACCCAAAGCCCTGTCAAAATTTCATAAGGCCCTACAGTTCTCCTTGAGCCCGAAACCCGCACCTGCGTTGAAGCCCTAAACCCTAAACCCTAAACCCTAAAATTCTGAGAATCCCGTGCCTTTGCTCCAGGTCGCTGCTGGCTCACTCAGTCGCAGAAGCCACTCACTTTGCAAATTACTGGGTCATGGGTTAAGGGTTTAGGATGAACTACTTAAAGGGGGTTCTGTAGAGGTATACACGAACCTCCAGGGCTGTGTAGGGTTGAGGGATTTTGGAAACTACGAGCCCCTTTATAGGAGTCGTCCCTATAGAATATTTGGGTTCCATATGTTGGGGCCCTGTATTCATGGAAGCCCCTTATGTGGGGGTTCAGAGTATAGATTTTCAAGACTTGGAGGTAAGTTTGCAGGATTGAGGATTTAGGGATGAAGGATTAGGGTTCATAGGGTTTAGGGATTAGGGTTTAGGGCTTAAGGATTAGGGTTTATAGGGTTTAGGGATTAGGGTTTAGAGTTCAGGGATGATTGGGGATGTGAGCTAGGTTGATTCGGCGTGTCTCTTGGCTTCCTGAGTGATCTTGGTGAGTGTATGGGGGGTACATGTGGCAGACAGCAAGCGTACATCCAACATTGCCCAACTGTGTTTTAGGATTGAGTTTTGGGTTTAGGGTTTAGGGTTACGTAGGCATCATATGCGCGTACGTCTGGAGCATGTAGAGTCAAACTGACCGACAGGCGATCAAGCTTTTAACTTTTCAATCTCCATTTGGTAAGACATGTGTAGGACGACGGTGAAATCCCAAAGAAGCCAGTTTGGAGTCCAAAGTTGAGTGAACTTTAAAGCATAGAAATCCCAAGCCCTACCTTGCTGGTTCTTAGTAGGGCATAAGGGAATATATTCCCTATATAGTATATTCTCAGCTAAAAACTGATTTATGTTTTTCATTCAAAAAATAAATTCCCCATATAGTATAGTCCCTTTTTTCCCTACTGAGAATCAGTAAGCTACTGTAGTCCCTTAAAAGCCAGGTGAGTCGTATTTTTTTTGGGGGATATTACTGTACTCAGTATAGAGTAAGATTGTATCTTCCTTTTCGGTATCGTATTTTATACAAGGAACATTATCTTACTAGGTTCACCCACCAAAAAACCCTTCCTTAACGTAACCCCAATATAACCCCAATATATACCCTAGTGTAATATAGTAGTTTCCATTTTCTTTTCCATTATCCCTACCCTAAACCCTAAACCCTAAACCCTAAACCCTAACCACCAAATAAAACACGACTCAGGTCATGTCTGCGCCGGAGTCCCGCTGGAGTCCCAAGACAGCGGTCAGGGCCTTCCTCCGCCACCCGGCAGGTCATATGAGCCATGGTCTAAACTCCTTAAAGGGGTTTAGGGTTTTAGGGTTTTAGGGTTTAGGGTTTAGGGTTTAGGGGTTACATGGGGGATTCTATGGGGACTATTGCAGGGGTTATTAAGGGGGATACTAGGATATAGGGGTACAGACGGTATAGATAGATGAATATACATATATACAGAGCGTTGAGGATCTAGGTTGAGGGTTAAGGTCAGGGACATGGAGCCACTTAAACCACGCTTGGGAAAGGGCAGTTCTCCTCACACGAGATCACGTATTTGGTTCCATGTTAGTTGTTGGAGCCCACAATTCCTCAGGGGGATATAATTCGAGAAGCTCACCTTCCCGTAGGCAAGATTTAGGGTTTGTGTATGCTTGACCGGGTAGGCCCCTGGGATATTTAGTATTTTCTCTAATGGCTTTAATAAGGGACCCTATATATTAATATTTTTCAGAGGGTTTTAGGGGCCAACCCAGTTGAGGGTTCAGGATTCTAGCTTCAGATTTTTGGGCTCCTGAGTTTGAGGTTCGGGTGATACAAGGCCAGGGAATTTTGGGAGTGGTGTTCGGTGACATTCAAGAACATCCTGGTGAGACAAATGTTGAGGCATAGTGATGTAGAGGTTCATCCTTACTATAATTCCACCCAATATGGTACCATTGTATCATGGATGGGGAATATTCGTAATTAATGTGGGAGGGTCTTTGCGAACAAAATCGCCCAGAACTATCCCGAGCTCTTGAGGTGGACTTTGGAATTCCCGCCTTAAGCCCTAAACGGTTGAAATGCAAGTGAGCCCTAGTCTAAGCTCCTAAATGGGGGTTTATATAGGGGATTATACAGGGGACTATTATATGGCTGATTAACAGGGATACTAGGAGTTTAGACTATAACCCCTCTAATCTCTTACAGAACCCTATATAAAGTAGTTTCCATTTCATTTTTCATTTTCTTTTCCATTTAGACTATGGCTCAAATGGTAGTTTCCAAAAATGAGGGGACCCCAATATATACCCCAATATATTATAATCCTTAT
>CAJNIZ010045308.1:0-12272 GCA_905231905.1 Symbiodinium pilosum | reverse complement strand
CAATAGTCCCATTATTCCCAATATTTCATGTACTTAGGGTCATGCAAGATTTTTAGTATCCACCGTAGGGGTAACCTTCATTTCTAGAAAAAGGCCAGCCTCACCTGTTGCAGGTATGGCAGCCGGCGCCGGCGCCAAAGATTAGTCGTGAACTCAGGTTTGGGGTATTGGGTAGGGGCCCCCAAGCATCAGAGCTTGGATTTTAGGGGATCAAGTTTAGCGGTTCAAGAGACTTCGTAAACATAATGACACCCAGCTTACTATGAACAACTTCTTCTTTTTTTTTGTGCCCATGCCGGAGCCCTGTGCAGATTCTTCCCATGATAATATATTGACACGATGGATCAAAAGGGTCTCCTTTAGTCACATTGCATGGTCACGGTAAGAAGGCGTGCGCTTGCCTGAAATCATGATGCAAAGTTGGCAGGTTGAGGGTGTCGTTCTTGGTAGACGGTCCTGCAAATGTGGAGTGGAATAGAATTTTTCTTCAGCAAGTAGGAAGAAGGTTTCATACTGTGGATGGACAGAACCCTGCATGGCCATGTATACCGCATACAAAATCTCGGGGAGTCATGGGAGCACGGTATAACCAGGTTCATGCCAGAGGTTGTCCATCCCCAATGCATAGATTCTGAAATGTATGAAGCTCGTTCCTTCTTGCAGCTTCCCTTACTGAGGTTTTACATAGTGTTGTAGAGGTACAGGAAGGGTGATGAAGGCGGCAACTTCTACAGTTTGCGGTTGCTGACAGCATCATTTTCAGCACCGCGATTTCTACTTGTGGCTCCATTTTTCCTCCACCCATCCTGTTGCCCTTCCTGCTTGCCTCTGCTTCATCACTTCAAGATCCCTAAGCCTGAGACATTGTACACCTATATCCTAAACCCTATGACCTGCACCCCTATACCATAGGTACCCCACACTCTAAACCCTAAACCCTAATTACAGCCAAGCCCTAAACCTCGATGAGGCCTCGCAGTTACAGCATGGTTGGCTGGTAAGACCTGTGTGCTCAACTGTTCCTCCACGCGTGTGGCAGAAGTACTTGCAGCTGGGACTTTCTCGAAAAGGGGGCTCTAGGATGTATAGGGTTCATAATGGGTTTATTGAGACCTGGAATTGAAACTCCAAACGGGGTCTGGATAGTTTAAGGGCTTGGCTTTAAGGTTTAGGGTTTGGGGTTTAAGGTCGGGGGGTTGGGGTGTGAGGGTTTTGAGGCATAGCTTTTGGGGATCCGAGGCTTTCAAAGCATATTTGGGTGCCTGTGGGTCACTGTGGGTTCACATGCAGATTAGAAGTATGGATCACCCACCATGAGCCTTGCTGAGGCAGTTTTTTGGGGGTTTGGCTAGTGTACGTAGGTCTCCTGGGCAAGATTGGTGAGTGTATATGGGGGGTGCCCTAAACCCTAAGCCTTTAAACACTAAACCCTAAACCGGAGAGCTCAGCCTAAACATACGTAAGTGGTGATTTCGCAGTAGACTATGGGTACCTATATGTAGGTCCCCACGGGCAACGTATCCGAATGCAAGTTTCCCCCAAAATCACACAGCCTACCTTGCGAACAAACTCCTGAATGTGGGTTTGGGACTTTGGGTTGAGTGTTGGTGGTTTCAGGTTTAGGGTTTGGCTAAACCCTAAACCCTAAAGAGTTTGTAGGGGTTTAGCGGCCACCTGGTTGGCCCTGGAGGGAACCAAAGTTTTAAGCAACACCCTAAAACACAAGAGACCTAAACTAAACCCTCCACCCACAAGATGCAAGACTAAACCAACATTTGTCTGAACCCCAACCACCCAAAAAAAAGCTCAGCCGCAAAGCCTTAAACCACGGAAAGCTTTACACCCAACTGTAAACCCATGCTTGCAAGCTTCGACTGCAGGCTTTTGAGGAGTCGACAACCGAAGAAGTCTCTGCCCACGCACAACGACGAGAATGTGGAGGTGGGCTCAAAGTTTAGGGTTTCGGTTCTAGGATTTAGGGTGTATGGCGGCTAGTGGTTCAGGGCTCATAGCGGGTTGGTGCTAGGTGGCGCAAATGAATACAGTACTGTGGCGATGGCTGGCGGTTTCAACCTTAAATCATCAAAGCACTTACAATCCCAAGGGCCTCAAAACCCCAAACCTCAAGCGCTAAAGCCCTCAAACCTCAAAATCCAAAGCCGTTGAACCCTAAAATCCTTCAATGCCCAAACCTTAGAATCCTAAATCCTAAAATCGGACAGCCCAAAAAACTCCAAGCCCCAAACCGTTTTACAGCTCTGAGCGCCAGGGACTTAGTGATTACACGCCCTAGAACCCCCATAATAACCCCGTTCTCCCCATTCTGAATCTACTCACTAAACCCACCTTACCCTAAACTCTAAAGCCTATACATGTCTATGTATCCTAAAACCTCTTTAGAGGGTCCCTTAATACCGGTTTGCTAAGTCGCCCATGAGACCCAAATGTAAGTAGGCCCTTTTTCTCAGGTTTTGGGTCCTAAGCTTTCAAAACAAGAGCCATAGTCAAAACGGGAGACCTTTATAGTCCTAGGTTATTGGCAACCCTAATTAAGCACTAAACCCTGAACCCTAAACCCTAAGCCCTAAACCCTAAACCCTAGAGTGGCAGGTGGCCAGAGGCGTAAGATCCGGCTCACACCTGCTTTATTGCGGCCGCCCCCTGGGCTCGGGGAAGAGAGTCTTTTGGGATATAAGGATATATATATATATGTAGACATGTATAGGGTTTAGGCTCAGGGAACTTTAGTAGGTTAAGAATGGGGATAACCGGTGTTATTATTGGGGTCATAGGGTGTAGGTTTTGGGGTTCAGGTTTTGGATTTAGGGTTCCGGGTTTCGTTTTTAGGGTCTGGGGCTTAGGGCTTAAGGTTTAGAACTCAGGCTTTCGGTTTCCCGGCTTAGGGTTTAAGGTTTAGGGGATGGGGCTTGGGCGTGGGTTGAGGGTCAGGTTGCATATAGGGATTCTGTGGTCTAGGGTTTTCACCTGGGGTGGCGGTGTGCTCAAAGTGACTTGAAACCCTAAACCCTAAACCCTAGACCCTAAACCCTAAACCCTAAACCCCTAAACCCTAGACCATAGACCGCTGTTCAGGACTTCTGGGGAGTGATCAGCGCTACGTTCCTTCTCACACATCGCCACAGATATTATAGTCCCCCTTAAGTAGATAGAATAGTAGGGTCATATAGGGGTAATGGAAAAGAAAATGGAAACTACTATTTAGGGTTTAGGGTTTAGGGGTATAGTCCCCCTTAAGTAGATAGAATCTGGGATATATGGGGATCTTATCTTGATTATGGTCAAATCCATATTCTATCTACTTAAGGGGGACTATCCAATTTTAGACTGTACAGGCTTATGGCAAGCCTTAAAGGTGCATTGCTTGTGCTGGCTAAGCATTCACAGATGATGGGTTTGATTGGGTTTAGGGTTTATAGGGTTTAGGGTTTAGGGTTTTGCTTGTAAAAAGGCTCTGCTAACCGCGTCCTTGCTTCCGCCTGCCAAGGAGATTGCATTGAGGTGGAAGAGGATTCCTTCTGTTGTGCCAGTTGCAGCCGGGCTCATAATGGATGCATTGTAAGCACCTGAAACACTCATGTAGAGAGGTTGATAGGGCTAAATACTCGGAATGTCAAATGGACAATTGGACAGTGGAAAGTGTTCAGAGAGCAGAGGCATGAAGGACTGGGATAGGTCACGATGTATAGTAATGTTAGTTATATGAGCCATAGTCCAAACTCCTACCATCACCCCTGAAGAAGCCCAATTAGAATTCCCTGTATAACCCGCTCCAAAATCCCTTACAAAGGTAAGACTACAGCGCATATGAGATTTCTGACGGGATTGTATTCCCGTTTTGAAACGGGCTCAAAGTCACGCATAGTCTAGCCATCTTCAACAGCTGTATCCTGAGCCAGGCGGTTTAGGGTTTAGGGTTCAGGGTTTAGGGTACTGGGAGGGTCCGGGGTGGTTAGCAAATGCGAATACTACAGGACTTTAAGATCCAAGGTTTGGGGCTTAAGGACAAGATTTAGCAAGTTGGTTAGCAAAGCCAGGGAGATCCAGGGGGTATCAAGTGGCTTATAAGGCATGTCGCTAGACGCTTAGTCTCCCTGACCCTCCAAGTAGATGTTAGAGTTCAGGATTTAGGGGGTTTCAGCAAGTTAGCTGCGCCTTGTTTGATCACAGTTCGGGTTACATATACAGTAAGAGAGACCCCAATTTCTCCAAGCCATGCTTAGGGTTTTGCGGGTTCAGGTTTCAGCTCAGCTGTTTGAGGCAGACCCACAGTTTGCTTGCAGATGTTGATTCTCTAGTGATGCTTTGCAGATTGCTCGCCCTATATAACCCCAATCTAACCCTTACGTAACCCCTATTCAGCCACTATATAACCCCAATATAACCCTGATAAAGCCTTCATGATTTACCCCTAACATAACCAATCTTACTGCTATGATTCTAGGGCGGGCGATATATTATCAGGGAATCAGGAGCATGGTAGCTGCGAGATGCAGAAGGTATTTGCCTATACTGTATATATTAGGGTTTAGGGCTGTGGGGTTTAGGGTTTTAGGGTTTACGGTTTTAGGGTGGTTTAGGGTATCCAATATAGACCCCCCACCGTGAAATGGTGACTATAGGGATAATGACTGATTCTATGAGGGTCCTCTTATATTCCTGTTATACCACTCTTACAGGGTTGGGGGGTCCTCCGTGTATATATATATATATATTTATAGATACATATACATATACAGCAGGATGCGTTCAAGCGGCGGGACTACTAACTACGAACTGCTAGACATGTCGAGGGCAGGAATGATTCAAGGAAATGTACAAGGCTTATTCTAAGGTCTGAAACTTATTTCCCCTGTGAAGAGCCCAAACCCTGAATTCTAGGTTTGGGGCTTAGTTTTTTTTGGTTTTGGGTTTAGATCCTGCACCTAGGATCTTAAGCTCTCAGACCTTTAAAACCTGAATCCTAAGCCGTTCTGCCCGAAGAATGCGCCCAGGGAATCCACCGACCACCCGGTGCGGGCCGCAGAAAGGTGGACATTGAGGGTTCAGGGATTATATAGGGGTATATAGGGATTATATAGGGGTACATAGGGGGTATATTTGGATAATGGAAAAGAAAATGGAAGCTACTGTTTAGGGTTCAGGGTTTAGGGTTTATGGCTTAGGGTGGCGCTCAGCACCCTATGCCTCCGACAAATAGCAAACACGGAGGCTAATACATGTGGGGCTAGGATATGCAGTCTTGCGGGGTAGTAGGGGGGAAGTGAGCAGCTCCAAAAGCCGTAAGTCCTTCAAATAAAGCACAGGATTCCTAATGGCGTTTGCTGCTACCTCTTTTTGCTGACCCTTTCAAGATTCAGGACAGCCGCACCTATCTGCAAGTAGAAGGTTCATCCCTTTTGCTTATCTTCAACCCCCTTCACACGAGAGGTACAGTCAAGGCCACATGCGCCATTGTAACCCTAGACCCTAAACATTCTACTGTGACCTGGAGTATCCGTGTGCTAGTGGCTCGGGGCCTCAGCATGAAAGGGGCATTTCTTGGACTGATCCAGGGTTTGGGGACTGAACGGCTTCGTGGCCCAAAGCCAAAAACCTCAAACCTTAAACGCGACACCATAACCTCTAGACTCCATCCCCTAAATCCAAACCCCAAAGCCTTAACCCTTAACCAATGCGACTTCTGTATGATTTTTCACCATTACTTCTGCATCCCTGCCCTTGAACACCAGAAGACCTCGATGTTGCAGGCCCCTAAACTCTAAACTTCCCACCCTAAACCCTAAACCCTAAGCCCTGAACCATGCTAAGTTCTCTGCCCTAAACCCTAAGCCTTAAACCCCAAACCCTTAAATAGTAGCTTCCAATTTCTTTTCCATTATCCCAATACAATCCCTAATAACCCCTATATAATCACTATAAACCCCTATATAATCCCTAGATACCCCCCTATATAATCCCTAGATACCCCCTATATAATCCCTAGATACCCCTATATAATCCCGATGTTGCAGGCCGCCAATGCCCATCCTGTCTCCGAAGCCAGTGGGTTTTGCCTTCGGACGATCCAGACCCGCAAGTTGCTTTTGCGGAGGACCCAGGGTCAGATGTCGGGTTTAGGGGTTTAGGGGTTTAGGGATTTAGGGATTTAGGGTTTAGGTTTAGGGATTAGGATTTAGGTGTAGGTTTCAGGCTTTAGGTTTTTGGATTAGGATTTAAGGGTAGGGTTTGGGGTTTACTATAGAGATCCGCTCCTCATGAACCACCATTAGGCAAAGCTAATGCCGACAAATCTTTCTCAATCGAATTGGAACCCCACCAAAGCCCAGAACCAGCAAACCCCCCACAACCCAATCCACCCTATATAACCCCTATATAACCCCATATTAACCCTAAACCCTGAACCCTATATAACCTTATATGTCTTCATACAACCCTAGGTAGGCCCTATATAACCCCATGTTAACACTCAACCCTGAACCCTACTGTATCTAACTTCATATAACTTCATTTGACCCTGTATAACCCCTATATAATCAAGTCCTGCAAGCAGCCAACCTACAGGACGTCCTGCGAATCGTTCCTGTCAAAGATGACCGAGTTCTGCCTGAGGAGCTGGTGACGAACCTCCTCGGAACAGGCAGGGTGTATAAGGTTTAGGGTTCAGGGTTTAGGGTTTGGGGGTTTGGGGGTTTGGGGTTTAGGGTTTGGGGTTTAGGGTTTAGGGTGGTACAGGGTGTATAGGGTTTAAGGTTCAGGGCTCTGGGGCTCCAAGTGGGCATATAGTTCGGGTTCGGTTGAGGGGCCTGCATCAGTATTCCGCTAACTTAGGGGTCCTCATGATTTGGGGGGTCCCCATAACAAGGAATATAGTGGATGGCTTGGCATTGCCTGTTTGTGGAAATAGACATGCTGACCCTCATCGGTAAACCCGCCTCCTGCAAAAAGCTCGAGTGAACAAACCCTAAACCCTAAACCCTTCAAAAAGCTTGAGTGAGCGCGTACGACCCCACAAAAAACCACGGCGGGGCCCATACTAGGGGCCTCTTTTATTTAATTGGGGATCCTTCGCAAGCCTAAGCTGTTCCAGCTACCGCAAAGTCGCTAGGTAGAGACAAGTCCAAGTTATCTCCACTGTAGATTATGACTAGCTGGGTGGTTTCCTGTAGTCTGTTGTAGGTATTGTTGCTTTGCCTACTAGATGCGTAGAAATCCCTGAGCCATTTTCGCGCAAGCACCCTAGCGTAATGCTCCCTTTCTTGATGTTGACTGGCATTTAACGAAAGTTGGTTCAACCACGGTTTAAACGGGGAACCTTCAACCCTGAACCCTTTGCGTGTACGTTCAGACACAATCCCTGCAATAAGGACAGAAATATGCTCGGTCAGCAAAGAGACATCCGGTCGACACAAAATCCATTGTGGGAAGAAAGATTTCCCTAAACCCTATATACCCCTATATATCCCTATATCACCCTATGTATCCCTATACATCTCCTTTAAGGGGATTCAACCCTGTGGCAGGCCTCTGGACACAGGTAGAACTCGGCGAATCTTTGCCATTCCACCGGCAATCCCGGCAACTAGAAGCTTTAGGGATTCGAATTTAGGGTTTAGGGTTTAGGTTTTGGAGCTTTTAGATTTGGAGTTCGGGGCTTAGAGTTTAGAAGAGAGGCTGGGAGGACAAGGGAGGACTTTTGGAGGATTAAGAATTTTAAGCTGCTTGTTGCACACAAAGAATGTTGGACTTATTTCTTGGCCACCCTGGATCCTAGGCAAAGCAGCGAATATCTGCCACACCTACATCTAGCCGTCGAAAAGATATAGACGCTACAGTCATCCACAAGTAGATAGAGTACGAGCATCTATTGGTAAAGCCATCTATCCTTCGGCACATCTGCTGCACTAGGAATTCTCTTCTGTCTCTTGCCTTCTGTCTACTTACGGATGACTCGAGACAGCAAGCGACCTCTCTTTTGTGGGAGTTCGCGGCCCGCCCTTGTTTCATTTGGGGGTTTCCGAAAAAATCGGGTTCCACTTTTTCGGGGTCCCCAGAATATGATAGTATATTGGGGTCTATATCGGGGCTTCTGTTTATGGAAACCCCCATGTGCATTTTCAATGTCAATGACAACAGCAGCGGCACAAGGCTACCTTTGTGAGATGTACCACGCAGTTGCCTGTTGACAAGAAGCCCTCATGCCACTGCAAGCTTAGGCATCATAGACGTCATAGACAGCGTTGGTGCTGTGGCTTTGCCCAGTTGGCAGGGTTTGGCCAATAGCCTGCTTGCCAGCTGTGCGGATGGGACTTTGAACTCCACGTCTGCTCGGCAAGTTACAGGGGCACTCTTGAAACACTGGAGTGCCTTTTTGCTAAAGTCTCCTTATTGAGGGTTCCGAGGGTTTGGTGAATCATGAGAAGTATTGTTGTTGGTATTACTTGATATATCTGTCTCCATGGCGCATCATTATCTGTGCTGAATTTGGCTCCTTAATTTCATGGGAGTGTGCTTAGGACTGTTGTGTGTGTGTGAGCCTGTGTTTAGCTGCGTACATGCCAGAAAAAGAGAGAAGCAATCTTAAGAAGCTTCAGGGTTCAGGGTTTTGCAGTCTCAGGTCTTCATAGCATTATTCATGCTTTGGTACCAGTAGCAGTAGAAGCAGCGGTAGTATGAGAAATAATAGCGATAGCACATAGCACTGTAGTCCCCCTTAGAAGAAATAGAATAGGGGGTATATAGGGATCTTATGATAATATACCCAAAGCCATATTCTATCTACTTAAGGCCGACTATACCCCAAACCCTAAACCCTAAACCCTATATTCTATCTACTTTAAGGGGGATTATACCCAAAACCCCACACCCTAAACCCTAAACCCCTAGACCCTAATAGGTAGAGGATTCTAAGGAGACTTTCCTTTATGGAGGGAGCACCTCGCAGCGGGTCGCGCGACAAGAAAATCTCATGGGCTCCCCTACTACCACCCATTGAATATATTGGGTCTAGGGTTTAGGGTTTAGGGTCTAGGGTTTAGGGTTTAGGGTCTAGGGTCTAGGGTTTAGGGTTTAGGGTTTAGGGTTTAGGGATTTCCCTTGACTGGGTTTAGTTAGCACTAGATGATTAAGGGGGGGAGGATATGTAGGGGGGATAGTCGCGGAACCCATGAAAATTCTTCCCACGGCGGAGCCTCTCAGGTGTGAGCACTTACTCAGATGCTTGGGGTTTTCTTTAAATGGGGGTCCCACGAGAACGCCCCAAAATGTGTGAACTATAGAGGGATGATGGGGGTCCTTATTTGGGATTCTGTGAGGACCGAGTTTTGAGAAATCCCCCCTGCAAGGATCTGGAAAGTAGAGCCGCCAACATGGTACCGTATGCTGCAACTACGTTGATTTCTTGGAACCCTGACAATGAGGGGGATCTAGTTGCTCGATCCTCCAAAAACCCTGGGAAGAAGCGGCAGCCAATGTTGATCTTTGTATCTGCGCTGCAGCAACCTCAGCAACCAAAGTGTGTTCTCTTGAGTAGTCCCCCGTGATCTGTGCGATCAGGATGATTCGCGGCCTTGCAATGGTGCTCCTGTGCTCCCAGGCAGTTGCCGGGCCCTTGAGTGGTCTGTTGGCGAGCCTAACAGGTCATGAGAATGCCACCTGTGCGGACACTCATCATGCTTGTGCCACGAGCTTTGCTGCCTTCTTCCCAGATACGGCAGCTACGCATGCGGCAGACCACTTCCTGCCCGACATCTCAAGCTCATCAGTGGCAGATGGACATGAGGCACACCATGACGGACACATGGACCAGTTTGACTCCTCGTCCCTTCTGAACGGCCGACGGCCCCGGATGTTTGTGAGCTTTGAGAAGAAGTGATGTGATCGTTGTGTGGCGTGAGCACAGCTGTTGCTGGGCTGTGAGGGAATCAAGCCATGACACAGGCAGAAAGGACCTGCATGCAGAGAACCATCTCATGTCAGTGCCTATGCTGCTTTCAGCAGCTGTGTGTGTATCATAACGGTGGAGCGACTTCTCTGAAGGTTGCACTTTACGGTGTTCTTAGTTCCAGCATGCCACTCCGGCAGGCGACTGGGGAGGCAGTTGCATAATGAACCTGACGCATTCCAATGCGCATGAAAAATGGTCTGTGGTCTCATACTAACTCCATAAACAGGAAGCCCCAATGTAGATCTTATCATGCTAACTCCGAAGCAGAATGGACTCCCCAAAAAGGGGTTCCTAATTTTGGACCACTCCGGATGCAGCGGAAGTAAGAGGACCTGACAGGTAGCAGGCTGTAGTCATAGTAGGTGACAGTCCCTTCATACTACTAGTAAACATCCCTTCCCAACTATAGGCTTTGGGTTCAGGGTCTGGGGTATTGAGCACCCCACCCTTCATTCCAGACATGCCCCCGGCATGTAATTGGGGACCCTACGAGGGAATATTCAACATGGAGGGGGGCTGTCTCAGATAAGTATGAGGGGATTATGGACATATCATACTGCTTTGAAGTTTACAGTAAAGTCCAATCCATTAGATGAAAGGTGTCATGTTCTTTGGCACTCTGTGGGAGATTGTGTGTTGCCCAAGAAAGCGCTGAACAGCTGCAGACGATTTGTCCCGCTAAGGCTTTTTGGGGTCATGAGACTCGGCGGCGAAGCTTTCTGTTCAGAATGAAGCCACCCAGCATTGCGCGCGATATTGCACTGAGCTTGGAATCTGCCAGATTTGTGTATTCCTGCACCAAGATGTGCAAGGCCTGCAAACCCTCCCCAAACTAGCATGGAACCCTCCCACAGGCGGGCCTACGTACACCATTGTGCATTGAAAAGGGGTGACATGGGGTTCCATGTTAGTGTGAACGGTCATGAACTATCCATGGCCGCAGCGTACGAAGCCGCCAAGCTGCCTAGCCGAGTAGTCCCCCGTGATTTGTGCGATCAGGATGATTCGCGGCCTTGCGATGGTAGTCCTGTGCTCCCAAGCAGCTGCGGGAACCTTGAGTGGTCTGTTGGCGAGCCTAACAGGTCACGAGAACACCACCTGTGCTGACACTCATCATGCCTGTGCCACGAGCTTTGCTGCCTTCTTCCCAGATACGGCAGCTACGCATGCGGCAGACCACTTCCTGCCCGACATCTCAAGCTCATCAGTGGCAGATGGACATGAGGCACACCATGACGGACACATGGACCAGTTTGACTCCTCGTCCCTTCTGAACGGTCGACGGCCCCGGATGTTTGTGAGCTTTGAGAAGAAGTGAGCAGGGGAGCATGCTGGCTAGTGACCGGTTCGTGACTAGTCGGGTAATCCAACCGCTATACAATGTACGAAGGAGGCGCCTGCATGCAGAGAACAATCTCATGACAGAGCGCTGTTATCTTGAAACTTGAATCTCAGGCTGTGTTGTCCAAACTTGTAGGGACAGCAATTCGTTGATGAGTCTTCTTCGGCACTCGTCAGACCCGCAGTATCATGGAGCGAAGAAATAGCGACAGCATGTTTGTGACATCCCGCCAGCCATGTTACTACCTAACACGGAGTGCGATCTAGCGTGAATGTTTCCTAAAAGTGGGGGGTCTCTTTGTAGGCTTCTTGCAGTTGAGGACTATGACATGTGGGGGTAGAGCAGGGGCACCCATCATTTTTAGAAACTCACGCAGTGGCTGGCGCGGACACGGACAGGGTTGATGTGGTGTAGACTGGAACGGCTGTTCTCAGAGTTCGGGTGCCGGTTCGGCTTGCTACCCATTCGACAGGCATACTGTTGATGTATGGAATCCGGCAGGACTTTTGATGCTTAATCCATGGGATATGTGGTAGTTTCCATAAATCGAATCACCTCAATATAGACCCCGAAGCACTATAATCCTTATTATGGTGATCCCCCAAACGGTACCCCTAATTTTCGGAAACCCCCGCGTGGTATAGGGGTGTACTTCTACTTGGGTTTTGGCCCCAAACCCTAAGCCCTAAACCCAAAACCCTAAGGCCTAAACACCAAACCGCAAACCCTAAACCGTAAACCCCAAACCCAAAACCCTAAACCCTAAGCCCTAAGCCCTAAACCCGAAACCCTAAACCCTGACCAACCCCCTGGCATCTTCTTGCAGAGCCCTGCACCACTCGGCTTTGGAGGCTCCGCGCTGGCGCAGCTACAGCTCACTACCTATGTCGAGCTCCTGCCTTGGAATAGGTTTAGACGGTTTAGGTATTAGGGTTTAGGGTTTAGGGTTTAGGGTCTAGGACTAGG
>CAJNIZ010045307.1:0-24205 GCA_905231905.1 Symbiodinium pilosum | reverse complement strand
TGAGGGGTGTCTGCAAGGGGGAGTAGAGGGGGTTTTTAAAGGGATCTGAACGCCCTGAGGCTGGATGCCTCCGCAAATTTTTGTTGAATTGATCAAAATTGGCGAACCCTAACCCGCAAACCCCAAATCCTAAATCCCGTGGCTTCCGGTGGTAGAACATTTCAGGACAACAGGAACCCCCTAGCTCTTACCTGTTTACTTACTAGCCAGAACCCCGGGTACCCAATTGTTGTGCACATGGACCCTGAGGGTAAGTTTAGGGTAAAACTCCATGCCTCGCATCGGAGTTTCTCACAGAGGCGTCGGGTGACCCTTGGGATATACATGGGCAATGTATCGGGATGGTGGTGCTCTCCCGTAGTGATTGCAATGTAACAGATGGAATAAGTACCTGTAGTATGGTCCTGCCTTCTTCCTATAGTTATTCCATGTGGTACTTCAAGTATGTAGCGCTCAAGGGCTATTGGTCGTTATTTAGGCCCATGTTACGTCAGAGTGATTTTCCAAGAGCTCTCATCTATCCTTGGTTTGAGAAACCCTGCAGGAAATGCATCTTACAGCCATGCTTACAGACCGGGGAGGCCATCATGGTTTCGGGTTTATAATGATTTTGGGCTTCGGGTTTTGGATTCGGGGTTTAGGGTTTCGAGTGCGAGGTAGGCAGTTTTGAAACTCAGGATCCGCTTTCAAGCAAGACCCTACGGGCCTGCTCAATTTCGAGACTTCCCCAAAAAGTCACCTAAAACATCCATCACAAACCCGCTGAGTATGGTTTTCTTTCTGGGGGTTTGCAGCCAGGCCTTGGACTCCCATGGGGTTTGGGGGTTGTTCATGCGTGATCATACCCTAAACCCCAGACACGTACCAGATCAGTGGCCCAGGGTCCCAAGCTTGAAAGGTAAGCTTTACTGTAAGCAGTCTCGTTTAGAATATTCTTACTCTCGTTTTTATTTTCGTATGACCCTAAGTACATATTAAAAAAGGCCGTGCTTGCCGTAGGTCTATGCGGACTACAGTGCAGTTTCTGAAGATTTGGTTTCAGGGTGTTCGGAGGTTCATGGACGTGGGAACTACTTATTTCAGGGCTTATAACCCTACTTATCATTGGGGTAAACCTACATAACTGGGCTGACAAGCATGGCTTTGTGCAGTTGGAATCTTGAGTCCTTTGCATGTGGGCCTAGATCCTCCCGCCGTCTCTTGTATCCTAAGTCGTACCCACTGTTAGTGACCATATAGCCCCAATGAAGGGTTCAAGGGGCTCCAGGAGAGAGAGTGAGAGAGAGAGAGAGATACATATATATATATATAAACATATATAGCTTTCTGTGCTTGCTTTGGGCTAGCTTTGGGTCCCAGTGCGCAGGCGTCAAGGCCTTGTTCACATGCATACCCCAGTTCCCAAAAAGTCCACGTAGCTATATGGTATATAGCTGGGCCAAAAAAGGAGGCACATGTGAACCCCTTTGTGGGCTGTACGGATATGGTGGTTTCCTAAATTAGTCGGGGGACCCCAATATAGGCCCAAAGCATTGCACTCCTTATTATGGGGACCCCCAATGAGGTACCCCTAAATTCGGGAAACCACCATATAGAGTACCATATACCTACATGGATCCTTTGAGGTTGCTTTGTTTTGATTGACATTGAGTTCTTGAAGGTCTCCGGAGCCCTAAACCTCCTGGGATAAAAAAAACCCAACTCAGATCCCTATATAACCCTCATATCACCCCAGAACCCATGTAGTGTGCCATTTTCTTTGCCTTTTAATTCTCCATTATACTTGCAGGTATTTTTTGAGACTTACCCTAAACCTAAGCCGGTAATCCTTTAACAACCCTCATCCCGAAACCCTAAACCCTAATCCCTAAACCCTAAACCCTTATAAGCCCTAAACCCTAGGTAAGCCTCCTGAGGGCTTGTTTGGACCTGTATGCAAGGCACCGTCCTTCACTCCCCCAAACAAACATGGAATCCATATGAGCTACTGTTTAGGGTTCAGGGTTTAGGGTTACCAAAAAGTAGCTAGATCATTTAGAGTCGACATAAGGGTCCCTTAGGTGGTTTAGTACAGTCCCTCATAGCAACTTATATCCATCCATCATAGGGGGACCTATTGACTGTGGTCCATATAGGCCCTTCCAAAAATGTAGTACGGCCCCTTCCTGGCTTCCTTGTTTGCTAGGGCAAGAGTAGGTCCTGAAGTGGCTAAAAGGCGTCTGAAAGCGGATGGAATCCATCTCAAAGGTCTTAGTCCCAGAGGTTTTATGTCTCCATGCCCTGTACAGATGAGACCCTCGTAAGAGATACGTTAGTAACATTTCGATAGAACCACTAAGGGGGAGCTCTTCAAACTTTCCTAGTTCCCATATACCCCCAATTCTCAAGGTATCCTGTTTCAACGCACGCATGACCTAAGCTTGTTGCCAGCCTTCGACGGGTTTGTCTTCGCTGATGGGCCAACAATGCGCTTTGTGCCCGCGATCCTGGCACAATTTACACAACTTGGAGGGTCCGTAATAATGGACAAGAAAGCATAAACTACTATAGTATTTAGGGTTTAATGGACAAGAAAGCATAAATTTATATGGTAGTTAGGGTTTAGGGTGTAGGGCCGGGGAGAGTAACCCATAGCCCAAGAGCTGCAGCTCAGCCTGGGGAAGCCTTACTGGCTAATGCAGGCTGCCCCAAACAAGCAGGGGCTTACATTATATGAGCTACCGTCTCTAGAGGATTATATAGGGAATTACTGTAGGGGTTATTAAGGGGGATACTAGGATCTTCGACTATGGCTTATATGAGAATGATACAGGGCTATGTCGGGTATGCGAAGCATGCTTTGGTGGTGACGCTTGACAGCCTTCAAATAAACATTCCGATGTTGACGCTTTATGTAGTTAAGCTACAGTGAAAATGACCCGCTGCTGTTCTAGCTCAAGGGTACAAATTATGAGGACCGACCGTGTTCTTCTTATTCTTCAAGGTGTTCCTTCTGGTCCCCTTAGCACGTTCGGGATCTTGCTGTCCTGCTCTTCTAACTGGCTATACTCATGCTTGCTCTTCTGGCCTTGCTGCTTTGATTGCTGTGTGACTCTGCCTGTCCTGTTTATGACACCCGTCCTCCTGTCATTGCGTTCTCGTCGTGCCAATGGGTCAAGGACCCGGGAATCTCCGAATGAGGTCAGTTAAGTGGAGGTTCAGGCTCATGTGCAAACTACAAGGCGAAACTTCGGAGACACGTCCAATTCGAAACCCTGCTTGCATACTTACAAAATGATCTACCGCAACACCTTATTCCAAGTTTCCATGCCCTATACCTATACCTTCCATATTCGCGATACATACTCCTATATCGCGCCTGCCTATTCCTTTCTCTAAACACTAATGCTTGTCTAGCTGCATATTCTGGCGTGAAACGCGGCGAGACATCCCGTTTCCAATCCGTACGCTACGCTCTGGAGAGGGCTTAGAGTTCAGAAGCTACCGGCTTGGGTCCCATAATGCAGAGTAACTGATCTAGAACGTATGGGAACCCCCTCGGGTTCCAAATAGCCCAACGTAGGTACTCTGCATACACATTAACTGGGCATAGCTCATAGACTCAGATGCTAATGTAGCCTTACATAGCCCCAGTTTCCATTTCCCGTTCAACTTTTCCATTTGATTCTCCATCGTGGGGTGCTGTAATCTCTCTATACATCCCTATGTATCCCTTTATCGTCCTAGCAGGGAAATGGGCTTTCTGCTAGGTGCCACTGCGACTACGGTTCGAACCCCTTGCGCCATTTGACGTGGATGCTCTGGGCTACGAGGCCTGTGGCTTTCAGGCTGCTTACGTCCGCACGCTCCCTTGTAATACCGATGTCTGAGATGCTGGGTTTAGAATCGTTCTTCTCAGTTGCAACATCAAAGGAACGCAACGGTAGCCAAATGTAACGCCCTAGACCGTGACGGCTCTGCGCATGGCGACCTCACATTGTCGACCATTGCTGAACACCATCTGTGGCGAGTGAACTAAGAATTCGGGCTACAGGTATTATCCCACGTGGTGATTAGGCGTTTATCCTTCTATATAGCTCAGGGCGCTACCCCAAGCTGTGACATAATATGGAAGCCATGTATTCAGTGTACGCTCTCTCTGCCTTGGCCCCTGCTACAAATTCCCTGTGGATTTATTCACCCTCGCCAAAAGTGCGCCAAATACAAAAAACCGTACATTAGCCCGAGTACCTTATACCTTGAAGATTTTGGTGCATAAGTTCGTCCAAATAACTGTATATCAAGCAATTGGCTCTTCAGAGGGCGCTTAACACAAGATATCATAACTAAACGGAGGACCTCCCATATGAGGGGAGACCACGACATGACGACCAAACATTGCAATCTAGCACTGGAATACTCTGTACCATCTGTCTTCTTTGTCCAGAACTGTCGCATCAATCTACAGGGTTGATATATGATAATGTCTAGACACTTGTGCTTAAGGGAGAGTGGGGGAGTGGATCCCTATAATCGTCCCTATATAATCCCTGTATAGATAGCCCCTGTATGCACTCCCCCACTCCCCCTAAAGCACCAGCATGTCATGTTTGGTAGGATGATCTGTGGAAGAGCTCTTGGCTTGCCATTGAAATCGGCTTAGAGTTTAGGGTATCATCTGGGAATTGAAGAAGAGGTTTAGGGTGTAGGGCCGGGTTAGCGCCTGAAGGGTTGCAGGGACCGTGGGGATGTATGGGGACTGTGATGCGATAGTTGGGGGTCCCAGTTAATTAGGGAAAATTAGGGAATATGTCAGTTTCAGCCCCCCAGACAGTAGCAGTGACCAGAAGAGAAGTTGTATTTGTACGTTGGGGCCCATATGTTTGCCTATAGTACCAAAATTACTGAGTGCCAGCCTAACACAAGGAATCTGTGAGTATCATCTTCTCTCACATCAGCGATATGCATGCTCCAGGTAGATTGCCAGGCTTTTTGAGGCCATCTCGTGTGACGCAAGATTTTTTTTGGGATTTTGCAAACCCCAACCCCAAAACACAGACCGTATGTTTATCACGTGACTTATACGGCCATGATTTTGGGGTGGTAGGGTAATCACACCCCTCTAAAATAATCTGATGATTATGTGAGCCGTGTTGGGGGGATCTGCATTTACAATGCTGGAGTCGGCAGAGGCCTATTCACATAAAAGTAATCTGTGCTGCAGGACTAGTCTACAAGGGTATTTCCATAAGTTTGAGTCCCCTGCATGTAGACGTATAGCCTCTGAACCCCTATAGTCTATAACCCGTATATGGGGACTCCCACGCGTTGAAGCTCCCACGTCTGTCAGCAAAGTTTATGCTCAATCGCGATCAGCCTACGGGATGTCTTCCAGCGATAACTCCGATGCAAGACCATGTCTTGACTTTCGCGCGACATTCATCCATGCGTGGGACAAGGACGGTGCCTGGGGATCTGGAGGTTATTTGCCCTGAACCCTAAGCCCATATGGGCTATAGTCTAAACTCCTTAAAAGGAGGTTATTTAGGGGATTATATAGGGGAGTATTCTAGGCGCTATTAAGGGGGATACTAGGAGTTTAGACTATGGCTCATATCCCTGGGTCAGGCTTAGCTCCCTGGGAGCTCTGGATCCTTAGGATGAGGACTTGACTTGTATATGGTTCAGGGCAAGATCCCATGTAAACTAGCTGCTTTCCGGCTCTACACACTGCTGAGCTTGACCAATTCCTCTCGTATATCCAAGGTGGGGGTTGGGGAGGTTGGGGGTTTAGGGTTTAGGGATTACTCCTTTCCCCCTAATATTAATTAAACGTCGTCCCCCCTCTGTCCCGTATTTAGTATTCGGGGTTGGGGGGGGTGTTATCGTGGGACTGGGAATATTAGGGGGAGTATATAGTAGCATCTTATCGAAATCGAAAGTAAAATCGAACAGAATTCGATTAAATCGGATACAACCGCCTAAATCCAAGTAACATAGTAATAAAAACCATTGGATCCGAATCAAACAGCAAATCGAAATTCAACAAAATCTGTATAAAGCTATTCAAAACCAATTTAGAATCCCAATCCAACCAATGAAAACCTATGTAAAGTCTAATCGAGTTCGTCTTCGAGCCTAAAAGCAATTGAAATCAAATTAAAACCTCATGGGAATCTAATTTAAAGCGACTCAAAATCGCAATAAAACCAAGTAACCTCGCATTCAGGTTTTATATCAACTCCTCTAGAGAAACCATTCAAGAACCAATCAAAATCTAGAAAATGAAGGAGTCCCCTAATCCGTACGAGTCGTGCTACGGACCCCCTAATTCAGGGGATCCGAGCCGTAATTAACTTTAGTCTTGGCCCTTTTAAATGTAGTCTTGGGAGCAGATTTCCTAATTCGGAGTTCTGGGGAACCCGTATTTTTATTATATGGTTAAGGTTTAGGGTTTACGACTTCGGATCAAGTTTAGGGTTCCTACATTAGACTCGAGTTTGGCTTAGGGAAGGGTGCTACAGTTCGTCCCAGTAGCTTGTAGGACCGACACTTTTTGATCTGAACACTGAATCCTCCTATATGACTGGACATGTATCCCCACTTGAGGGTACTGGGAAGGTCCTGATAGTTTAGGGAGGGGTAGAGTGACGTCACAGGTTTTCGGGAGCCTGATTGATCCCAACCCTTTATAAACCCCAAACCCTAAATCCAAAACCCTAAACCCTGCTGAAGTGCCAGCCATGGATCCAATGCACCGTAAACTCGTAAACCCCAATCTCAAATGGGGGTACCCCTTTAGTATATTAGGGTCTTTATTGGGGTCCCCCTATTTTGGGAAACTACCAAATTCCCCCCAACTCTGAACCCTAAGCCCCAAACCCTGAAGCCCCAAACCACGATCCCTCAACAGACCCCGGAGCCGAAAGCTTTCCTGGAGGACGAAGAGAGTTGCGCCACCAGGCGCACACGAAGCGCGCCTCCAAAGGCGGCGCAACCACACAGTGCCCAAAGCAGCCACATACTGACACATGTATGGTGTTATACTTGGGTCCTAGAGGGGTACTAAGAGGTCAATTTGGGACTTAAGTATATACACGATGTCCGGACTCGTTTGAGGTAGAGTTTGGGGCTTCCATGTTTGCAGTCTAAGGTTGAGGGTGTCGGGCATAAGGGTTTATGCAAAATAGGTACAATCTGCGGGTTCAGGGCTCTGACTTTTTGTCCCGTGAAGTGTTGCAGACGCTTCCGGACATGGAAGCTTGCAGTTGAGGGTATTCGACTGTCAGGTTCTACAGTCCAGTCTTAAAGTTCAATCCGAAGAATTACTGTAAGTCCAAAACTGGGAGCGGCGAGATAACTTCAGTGTTGAAGTTTGTTGCTGTTCTGGATGGAAGGATAAGCTCCCAATTTCATGGAGCAAGACTTCAGGTTCAGGGCTTCGGATTCAGACTTCAGGGTAAGGATGTGGACTACGGGGGCTTGCGTACCTGGCGATGAGACCAAACTTGACGCCTATGTAAAATGGAACCCACCCCAAACCCTAAACCCCACTATCTTGTTTTGTACTGCTTTGGGCGGATGGGATCGTTGCCATACATGTCAGGCGTAGACCAGTGCAGTAAAGCAAGGGGCGCAGCATACCATATTCCAAATGAGTAGTCTTTCATTTAGGGATACTCTGATACCCAACATCTTCGCACCCCAGTAGTACCCTTTTCCTTCTTTTTTTTGCGGTCTCCTCATAAAAGCTGAACACCAGAAAAGGGCACTCTCGTCGTTAAGGGAAATAGTAGTCCTTATGGAAATGTTATGGGTTCTCATAGGAGTCTTTTTGGGTACGTACCATCAGTATTATCCCTTATAGTCACGATTACAGGGTGGTGGGTCCTCTTAATCTGTAGGCAATGTTTGGGCTCTTCATGGGACTCTGATTGGGCATCGGCATCAGGAGTATGTTGAACTAGGAGGACGCTGCAGGAGGGTGTTTTCAATTGGAGGCAGAGATCTCCATGACGTTAATCAGACTTATTGCTTCCAATATATTATTCCTTCAACAAGGAATAAGGAGTCGAAAGGGAGTTTCACTTGAATTGCTCTACTAGCTTATCTTATGCCAGGACCCTCCTTGTACCCTCAATTGGGGATACATGGTCCCTAATAGTAGGTACTTAGGCCCTAATAGAGGGTAGGAGGAAGGTCTAGGTGGGCATGTTGCATGACTGAATATGAGCTCTTAACCTCCCATGGCCAGGCATTTTGACTGTGAATCGAAGCATGTGGAAGGTGACGGTGAGAAGAACTTCCTGTACCGTAGAGCAAAGCGCCGTTTGTTTACTGAAGATGTGGATTTTCTGGGGGGTGTGGAAGCCAAGCGTCCATCTAATTTTCTAATTTTCCATGGTTCTCTGTTCCATTTGATTCTCTATTGTGGGGGGTAAGGGGGCAACATCTCGATATGTCCCATATATGTATATACATATATGTTTTTATCCTTCCTATAACCTCTTTGAACTCATGTTCCAAATTCTCCACTGGATTCTCCAGTTTAGGGAGATAACTCCGGGAATCTATTAGATAGCGATTATATTCCCTTATTTCCTGCTAAGAAACAGTAAGTTATACTATACGGAAAACCTTCCTTCGTGACTTTGTATTACCCCTCAACCCTATATCTCCTGAAATACCGGTATATCTATCTATGCATACATGCATATATCTTGAAATCTATGTGTATATTTATGGTTCATATTCAGCCCCGACATTAAATTTCGCCCTGATCAGGCTTCTCGGATAGACGTTCGCGAGAACGACACAATGCGTCGTGCTCGCGCTTCCGTACGAGAACTCTGGCGGGAGCTGCTGACAAATTACGGCTTGAAGAGGGGGTACCTGCAGACCTTAAATCGTACACCTTATAAAGCCTAAACGCTCTAGAATGCTGAAAAAACCGACACCTACAAGCTATAGGCCTTCTAACTCCCTTCGACCCCTGCCAGTATAGGGTTCGGGCCTCATATTCCAAACCCTCTTTTGCGAATCCTCCCCCAGGTACCGCTCCTACAACATTACTTCTTGCGGCAGCTCGGATGGAAGGTTACTGTAGTGGCCTGGGTTTAGGGATATTACCCTCGACAAGGCCCGGAGAATCAAATGGAAACGTGAAACGGAAAATGGATTGGAAACTGTGCTGATATAGGCGTTCATAGGAATTGGCTGCACAGTTAGCAGGCAACATCTGACGAGGTTAGGACTCCCAGGCGACTACACGACCACTTTCCGAAAAAAAGCTTCAATCCACAATGGCTGCAGGACCATTTTTCATCTTCAAGGTGTCAAATGCTGGCTGTAGAATTTACGTCAGAGTGGCCCTGTCCAAGTCCTTTGCCTTCTGCATTATACAGAAGACCAACTCTAAGGGTCGCAGGACCCAAATAATAGGGTTCAGGGCCCAACTACCATTATTATTATCGTATTTGGGACCTAAAACCCTGTTATTTGGGCCGTTTTCATTACAGAAGGGTTGCCATGTCATTAATGTTATAGTATTTGGGCCGTAAAGCCCTATTATTTGGGTCCTTGGACCCTTAGGGTAACTACTTACCAACATGGTAGTCCTAAGTCCGGCCAGGGTGTAGGGGTTTAGGGTTTCAGGGTTTGGGTTGAGGGTTTAGGGTTGAGTGTTATTGTGGCATAGGTTGCCTCAAATAGACGTCAACATGATATTGGAATTGTTGAGGTCCCTGTATCAATCTTATACATCCTTTGCATCAGCCAGGGTGCCCTATTTCCCTAACGGTGCCCACTAACTAATTGGGTACTGTGATGTGGGTAGTGCAGCCTTTGGGGAAGTATCTGACCATAGAGGGGTTGGACCCTCAGGATTTGGTGTTCCAAAATTAGGGGCCCTCTGTCCGGAAAAAGGATTGTAGTATAGTTTTGGGGCCCATATTTACGCCCCCCCCCCCTCCCCCCACCCGCAATCCCCATATCTTGGGTACCCCCCCCTTTCATGATGGGTATATCGATCTCGAACTGACGCAGTGTAGCAAAGAGATGCCTAATTATCAGAACCCCACTCATTGGCCAGAGGTACAGTGTGATTCACCTATCTTTTTCACTTAAAACCCCAAACTCTGAATCCTGCATTGATTTACCACCGCGCAATCCGTTTCTTTCACTGGGGTGGGTTGATCATGGGTGAGCTGATCATTGCATGACATCATACGGATCCATCATGCTCCTAAACTCTATGCGGCTGACGCTTAAGGGAAGTGCATCCCGGTGGATCCCTATAAAACTCCCGCAGCTCTTTTTGGGTACCGAATACAATACGGCCCCTAGTATTTGTGGTGCCCAATACGTGGCCACATATTCACCCGTAGGGCTACCTACGTTCGCTCCTCACTCCCCGGTAAGCACCAGTAAGAGGTAGTCTGAACCCTATATGGGGATTTGCCAAAATTAGGGGTACCTATTTTGGGGTCCCCATAATAAAGACTAAAACATATTTGGGCCAAATTTGGGTACCCCTACTTTGGGAAACTACCATATGAACCCTACGCATCAGTAAGAAGCCGAGGTAACGTGGGCAGCATCGGTCACCCATACATCTGCAGTCAGCCGTGCCATTCGTTTCACGCAGTCGGCAGTTGCGCAGATGGTGCCAAGCTCTTTGCTTGAGATTGGCCCAGGGATCAAAATGGCGCAAAGTAGGCATTGTCAACGGGTTCTTGAGGCCTAGCGTGACCTGCACCCTGGACGTGCACCCACGTTATCCCTGAACCTATTGAGAAATCATAGCCCTAGACCCAGCTACTTCTTCCCAAAATCCTGAGCACATGGTGTTGAGACTTCTTCAAACAGACGCTTCTAGAAGTCTTCCAGGATTCCGAACGCACCTGAAATGTCCAAAAGCAACTCCTGAACCCTGTTGGCGATAAGGGTCCCCATATAATAACCGCATATTACCCCAAGATAGGTCCTATAATATAGCCTTATGTTCTACCCCTAAACCCTAAACCCTTGGTCTTGTTCGCCAAGGTGCGGGTATTGCCACTGCAGGCAGCTGTGGCACAACCTTAGGAAGGGTTTAGGGTTTACAGGAATTGTTGCGGGTTTAGGGTCTATGGAAATCGTTTGGGGTTTAGGGTTTATAGTTTTTAACGTTTAGGGAAACTAGAAATTGTTTACGGTTGGTGTCCGGCGTTTTTGGGGGGGACTTTTGAGCTGTTTGTTTTTATTTCTCTTGCCTTGGCAATGTTGCTCAACACCGAGGTGTTTTCAGGCATTTTCCAACCCTGCTTCTCAGCCCTCTTCCCCATGCCTGCCCTCGGAAAGCCGGGACAGTGTGCTCCAATGCCGAAAACCCTCCAGAAAAGGCATGTGAACGGGCGTTAAAAAAACGGAAGCCCTTAACCCAAACAGTGCCTAAAAGAAAAAATGGTTCCGCCAAGATGAAATTTGGCTCCCAGAGGTGTGCCTAAACAATATCGGGCGTACTACTGGGCGGGGCAGGGGTTGCAAGGAATTTAGAGGTTATACGGTTTAGGGTTGCATGCAGGAAAAACATGCAATTTCAGGTTTAGGCTTTATGGCCTTTGGTTTTGATCTGTGGCTTCTGATTTGTTACTGGTACATGAGTATCTCTCACCAGTGATTGATGACTATGCCAGTACTATTCATCGATGATTCTGGCCTCATGTTTCTGCAGTTGAGGGCATGGTCGGGGAAACTTGGACCACCCCAGGGAGGCGTACCCCAAACCTTCACTCTTAAACTAGCATCTTGTACCCCGGGCGCATCGTCCAACCTGAGCCCTAAATCCTGAAAGCGAAGCTCTTTTCGGAATGCCTCCGGGCGCGATTTGCACGAGTTCCAAGTAATTGTCCTATGTCAGCCTCATCTACAGCCATAGCGCCATGAGGGTACTCCTAAACCAATGCCCTAAACCCCCTGTGTCTAGTTGAAAAGCGGCAATACTTGAACGTCTCCTGGGTTGCTTGGGGCGTATAACTGTGGTCATTGTATGACCTAATCTAAGGGGCTTGTGCCTGCCAACGATTGATGGAGGAAATCCTGGACCACCGAGGGCCCCTTAACTGCTGTAAATCATGGGACCCCAATCTACTATAGTAGTTTCCATTTTCTTTTCCATTATCCCTATATAACCCCAATATATAGGCATCTGGCGACTAAAGTTTGTGCAAGATTTCCTTCATCCAACATATAACTTGACAAGTACTCAGAGGCACCCGCCAGCGATACGGTTGGACAAACATCAGCGTCGGCTATTACAGGATATGCAGGGCGAGGAGCCTCAGGGCTTACTGGGTTGCTGTTACGGAACTTAAGTTAAGTTACCATAATGGGTACATATAGTAAATAAGATGGTTCCCCCATATAGTAACTTAATTTAAGTTCCTTAACAGCAACCCAGCTTATGTTTTAAGGCTTTTCACCCAGGATCCCAAAGCCTTTGTTTTCAGGACACGGGCAGGTCAGTAACTGACTGACCTGCCGGTGTCCACACCTCAAAGTCTCGCATATCATCCCAATAATGCCTTTTTACCGGGCTCAGAATTTCAAGATTGTCTGAGTCAGAGAATCTCGAAATTCTGAGCCCCGTTGAGAGGCATGGCATTATCGGGATGATACACGAGACTTCGAGGTGTCGTTCCTCGGAACTGTCGTTGGCTTAGTAGAGCAAATATTCATGATTCAAGTCATGTTGTGATATCTATTGCTTTATGTCTATGCAAGTCCAATCATTTTAGCTATATGGTATCTACTTGGACTTTAAAGTAGGTCTATGGGATTCCCCTTACACATCTACCATATACCTACAAGGACCTTTTGGGAAAGCAAGTGTCAAGCTACATCCCCCCCCCTTGGGGTCTGCTTTCTGCGGGTTGAGGGTTTAGGGTGGATATATAAGGGTTTAGGGTTTAGGGTATATATATATATATAACCTCTGCCAAACTAGTCCCTAAACTCTACCAATCTAGTAGTTTCCATGTTCTCTTCCATTGCTGGATGCCCTCCCTACCCTAAAGGGCCCATGTAGCTATATGCTATATACTTGGGCCGTCAAGTAGGTCTATGGGAACCCCTTTGGGCCTCAAGTCTATACCAAGTACGTACATGGACCATTTGGGTACTGACAACAGCAAGGCCTTCCCACACTGTGACTGACTCAAGCTCGCATATGCAGTTTAGGGTTTAGAGTTTAGGGTTTGGACAAAGTTTAGGGTTGAGGGTTTAGGGTTCCACGAATCGCATGTCCAATCAAAAGGCATCTGTTGCAAATAGTATTGGTTGGTAATCGTGTTTAGAACAGAATGATAGACTTCAACTGGAGCTTGAGCTCTCTCCTCATATGGAAAGGTTTCCTGATTAGGTATCATGAATCATGATATACAGCTTCCCACAAGAATACCCATAACATGAATAAAGCTTTTAAGACTAGACGAAGACATTACTGTAGGTATCATGGGAATTTACAGCCTGACCGCCACACGCTTGGCAATGAGGAATTCTTTTTGGTTGAGCAGCGAGGGGGGAGGGGGGGGACACAGAGTTCTTGGATTGGGTTTAGGGTTAAGGGTTGGGTCCTTCACGCCTCCTCCCCACCCCTTGTTTATGCTTATAAGCACGTTCTAAACGCTAGACATGGTTCCCTCTTTCAATTTTCAATATCATGTATAAAACCTCTAGGATAAGGATCGGATTCTTCAAGCTTTCCTATATGCATAACCCTGCGATTTGTCATGGAGCCTGCGTAAATTCACCGTGTGCATAGGCACATACATACCATAATTACATGCAAGCAACACAAAACTTTGAAAAACCACTGATAATGGTAATGAGCCTTAAGGGTCCCAAGACCCAAATAATAGGGCTTGAGGGCCCAATGTTACAGTACTTGGGCCCTAAAGCCCTATTATTTGAGTCCTTGAACCCCTAGGGGAGTATATTGACTTGGTAATCGAACTACCCGTAGCGCTCCAAATAGTTCAAAGAGGGTTGGTATAGCCTTTCTGGAGCCAGATGACAAGCAAGAATGGATCCCCCCAAATTGTCACCATTAAAACTTCATTTTAAGCAATGAAGGTGTCAGTGGCTTCTTGGCTCTGTGAAAGTTCAGGAAGGCTACGAGATTTCCTGGAGAACATCGCACATAGTACCTCACTTGAACTGTGGGACTTAAAGACCTCATGAAATCTGAGTAAAACCTCGCAGCACCTCGTGAAGCCCAACTTGCCCCAGGTAGCACCTTGCTAAAACACAATGCAAACCTACAGAGCCCTGCTAACTTGAACGAAGGAGGATGGGGTTTAGGATTAGTAGGATGCCTTCATCTAGGTGCCCCGAAAGGTATCCCCCAAATTCTTTGAACATCCCATGTGTCGCAGACATCTTGCGATATTGCCCACGGGTCCACATGCCAAGCATTCACTCCCAGCACCAATATCCCAAATACTGGGTTGCTGTTAAGGAACTTAAATTAAGTTACTCTATTGGGAAACCCTATGATTTACTATATATATATATATATATCCATTATGGTAACTTAATTTAAGTTCCTTAACAGCAATCCAGAATACCCCATCGTTGTGAACTTGGACTTCCTGGCTATCCAACTGAAACCCAAAAGATAAATGTAGCTATTGAGTTGGTATATACTCGGGCCTTAAAGTAGGTCTATGGAATACCCTTTGGGCCCTAAGTACAATACCATATACCCACCCTAGACCCTAAACTGCCCTAAACCCTATACTACATGGACCCTCTGAGAAAGAGGAGATCGGGAGCTTGATTTTCGGGACCTTGGCTGACCGCCTACTCGCCATGCAGATTCCCAGATGGCAATTGGAGAGGTAGTGGCGTATGGTCTAGGCTTTAGGGTTTATGTATGGTTTAGGGTTTAGGACTTAGGACTTAATAAGTGTAGGGCCCGAAGGGTGCAAGGACCCCAATAATAGCGTTTGCCCAAACACTATACTATTAATGGTATTTGGGACCTAAAGAAAGCCCTATTATTTGGGTCCTTGGATCCTTAGGGAAGTTTAGGGTAAAGCATGGTAAACCCGAAGCCCTTGCGTTGCCTAGCAAGGATGGGAGACACAGCAGATCCCGTGATCATGCACATGCTGGCTCTCCATCGTCAAAGGCCTGTTTGCCCTCGGGATCCGCGGACACAGTGTTCAGGGATTCAGGTTTTGCCCAAAATTGGGGTTCCTTTTTGCCACAATTACGGACAAGTCTTCGAAGAATCAAGCGGAAACTGCAATGGACAATCAAACGGAAACTGTGGTTATAGAGTGGTTATATAAAGGGATCGAAGTCTATCAACAATACCCCCTTGGGGCCTTTAAACCTTAAACCTAAGAGTCTATAAATAGTACCTATTTTGGGGGCTTTTGGATTCCCTAGGATTGGATTTAGGGTGTAGGGTTTGGAGTAGAGGCTTTTTGGGTCTAGGATTTGGGGCTACGAATTACTTACTTGAACTTACTTTTGCTAAAGGCGGCCCCGGAGTGACACCCCCTAGCATTCAAACCCCCCGCCCCTTAATCTGAAACATTCCCTTCCTAGACCCTCCTCCTACCCTCTCTTAGGGCCTAAGTACCTACTATTAGGACCATATATCCCCAATTACAGGTACAAGGAGGGTCCTGGTTTGTAGCACTCTATAATCGATTGCGAGTGTTTGACATTAGCGGGTGGGGGGGGGGATTGTCGAATCTGCAGGGCGGAATTATGCGGGGGGCTTAAACGGGCGTTGTTCAAAAACTCCGTGCGGAAGTTTTTTTTGTAAAACGATTACGGGCTGGCCGAGAAGGCCTGGCGCAAAAGTTCGCAAGGGTGTCCGCAAAATGAACTTTGGATTTTGCGAAAGAAGTATCGCAAGCTATCCTGATCGCCAGTGCAATTGCCAAGCACACCCACTTCTCAAAGCTTGTCAATGTCTATCTTCAATCACATGGAATGCTTTCCAGATACCGTGCGTTGTGCGGCGCCCTAAATCCGTAACCCTAAATCTCTGAACCCTAAACCTCTAAACCCCTAACCTGCAAACCCTTATGGAACTGGGCGGCTTGCCGCTTCCACTTGCCTATCGCTCCAGGTTGGGTGTGTTGAACCTCTTAGATTGAATTCACAAGCGCGGCTATATATGGGTATAGAGCCGACAGGAAAACTAAATGGAAACTACTACTTCGGTCAATCCCCCTATAGTAATAGCCCCTGAATATGGAGTTAATGGGCCTTACTATACCTACCATAGTCCTTTGCGGTACCCATGACTGGGTGGGGGATTGACCCAAATCATTTCCATGTCATTGTGACTTGAGGGCTGGGAGTCTCTAATCCTCAGGCCCTTGAAGTCTAAACCTTGCGGCCTCTGGGGTATAGGGTTTAGGGTTTGGGGTGCATTTTTTTTGCAGTTGAAGGGAGACATTGAGCTAGGCTTGTCACGAGGGCTCCTAATCTACTTCCACTTACAGTACCCCTCCCCCTCCCGCCCCCTTAGAATAAACACTTTCCAGCACTTTCCGGTTTCCATATAGCACCAGTATGTACTACGGGGAAGATGTCGTAGGGAGGGGAGGCTTCGTATTGAGGGCGGGGATTAATGACCAGACAGATGCATCCTCCTGGCAGGGTACTCTGGAAACCCCTACAGGGTGACCTTACACCCTGCATGTAGGATCTATGATTGTGTGCCTTTGGAGGCCTCCAATCATATTCTAATCCCTGACGACAAAAACCGTAAACCTAAGTCCTAAACCCTAAACACCATCAGTCAGGCCTGTGATTATGAACCGCCACACCCGGAACCTGTGCAAGTACTTTCGACAGATGTGCCGCTCGCTTTGCCAAGAAGGTTTGTGAAATAGGGTTCAAGCAAATTGCACAAACCCTAGATGGGACGGTTGGTGAAGCTATGGGTAGATTCACTTTGTGCTGCCTTGTGGTGAGGATGAGTTGAGTTCCGGTGATTTTCTCACATATACTGGCACAAGAAGTTTCTGAGATTACGGATTGATGCGTACACGCTTGGTTCTTAGGACTTAGGACTTAGGGTCCCCTCATATTGTAAGCTAGGCTATAGCTGCTCCACAGCAAGGTCCACGACAGTGTAACGAACGGAATACTGCTCAGACCCCTTTTTTATAGTGTCGACTACCCACCAAAGGGCTGCTGTTTACATCTAGACTAAGGTCGCTTTGCCCTAACTTCCAGTTCAAGGGAGCTTCAGCTTTCATGACCCCCTAGATATTCGCATGCGTGACGTAGCTCTTGCTCTGCGGGAGAAAGCTAGCATCGCTAAGGGTCCTAAACATCGTGGTTCTTTGTCCGTGCTCGTGAAGAATCAGAAGGGCTCTTTGGATCTTGTTCGATATTTTTAGTGGTCTACGCTGAGAAATAGCGAGGATATTGGTGATGAACTACTTTCCGTAGTAATGATGATCGTGATAATAGTGGTACAAATGTTAGTATTAATAATAGTCGTATGTCTGTAGTGCTAGAAATAGTATTGGTAATGATATTGCAAGTACCAGTAATAGTAGCGCTAATAGAAATAGTAAGAGTAACCGCTAACCCCTAAACCCAAGTTTTCAGCTGCTCCTGCCTAGAAAGACGCTGTACCAAGACGCTGAGCTAACCTCGCATGCATTGAGCTCAAGAACCTCTACCATTGAAACCCACAACTTACTGTTTCCTAGTAGAGAATAAGGGAATATATTCTATAGGGGTTATATAGGGATTGTATTCCCTTATTCCCTACTAGTAGCCAGTAAGTAAAGGGGCCCGATACTTGGTTCAATTTCCAAAAACACAACTCAAAGGGTCATATAAGGAGTAGAAAGCTTTGGCACAGGAACGTTTTGCAGCTTCTTGCGGAACACGGACGGATTCTTCTCAGGGCGTTTAATTGAAACAGGTCTACGCCGTCTCAAACCCTAAACCCGAGAAATCTAATCCGTAAACCCCTAAAGTCCTAAACCCAACCTCAAGCCACGCCTCATCTTGCTACGTAGACTTCATGCACCTTGTTTAGGATTTAGGGTTCAGGGGTAGTTCAGGGTTCAGGGGTTATGGTCTAAACTGAAACCCCGTTAACCTAAACCCTAAACCCGCAAAGCCTCTACATCCTGCATCCCGAGCCCTGAGTCCTGACTTAATGTAAACCTGAACCCCAAATCCTAAACCCTGCATGCTCAATCTTGAACCATGCTGAATCCTAACCCTCGCAACCCTCGAATCATAAACCCTGAGCCCCCAAACCCTCACCGCTAAACGCTCAACCCTGAACCCTTACCCTCAAAACCTTCACCCGTAGATTTTCAAGCCGCGCAAGACTTGAAGGCTCAAATCCTGCTGGATTCAAATTACGATGTCAGGGAAAGATCGGGATGGGTAAGGGAAAACACGGAGTGAGACTGATTGGGGTGCCGACTTGAGAGATTGATAGGGGTGGTTTCGGGTTAATCGTTCAGGTTTACGGCTTCCGCCCTGCTCCCCCCCCAATGATGGAAACCTCAACTGCAAAGCCTGAAGCAAAACACCCTGAACTCCGACAAAAGCCATTACCACCTATACCCCAAACCCAGGTCCCCTAAACCTAAGTTCATTCCAGTCCTACCGTTATTACTAGTACTATTACTATGTCCGTTATTATAGTTCGTATTACCGTTAACAAAATTCTCTGACTACCATTATTGTTTCTATACTTATTTGTTACATTGATTTGTTTCTATCATTCTTATTACTATCAATTCTATCACTCTAATGACTACTTTGATTACAGACATGTTCAATAGTATGACATTATACTAATTTGCTACAGCTATTCTTGTTAGTATTGTTATCATCATCAGTACTATGACTATGCTTACGACTAGTATTTCTATCCCTAAACCCTAAATCCCTAAACCCTAAACCCTAAACCGTAAACCGCGTGGATCCCCAAGCGACCAGGCTGGCCGCAGCTTCGCAGCTTGCTGGAGCGCAGCTTACCTGTCCAATGTAAAATCTTTTAACATGGGTTTAGGGTTTAGGGGTTTAGGGTTTAGGGTTTAGAGCTCAGAGATACCCGGACCCCCCCACTGTATGTAGAATAATTGCTTTTTTGTCGATGTTTACAGGTTTCGGGCCAGTATTTTACCTACTTTGGGGTTTAGGTATTTAAAGTGGTTTAGGGGAGATATAGAATCATGGGGGTATACAAGGACATATGAGGTTTAGGGTTTTAGGAATTTGGTTTAGAGCTTCCATAAATTGGTCCCTTTTTCGAGTCCAAGTAATGAGGATTATAGTTTTGTGCGGTGTATATTCGGGCCCCCTGTTTTGAGAACTTAGGTGAAAGGAAAACCGCCATCGAGATTTCTCAACATAAGGGCCCTTAGTACATGGTGACCATGAAGGGACTCGCAAGGTCCATGTTCAGGACATTACAGGCTGTACTTTCAAGAGCCCCCGTAGATTATTGCGGGGTCTATATGTGAGTCGCCCTATTTTGGGAAACCATCATACTTTGGTGCAAGGAAAGCCAGCATGGAGATTTCTCATCATAACCGCCCGTAGTAGTTCTAGCAATCTATTGTGATCACGATGCGATTCTCAAGGTCCTTGTTAAGGATGATACCCAGGGGCTCCAAGCACCTAATGATTAGGCACTTGGGTTTTGGGTAATACGAATTATAATACAGGTTTCTGGTAAGTATATGATTATTAGATACTTGGACCCTTGGTCATACAGCTTACATTCCAGGGATTCCAGAATACCTTCCAGTTTGCTTCTCAAGAGCAATGGATACTCTCACCGTAAATAGCATAGCAGTGCTCATGTTCTCGCCCATACTTCATCATAGAGCCCTTCGGGAAACCAGCAGCAGTATAGCTACTTCTTATACTATTGCTTGTAGTATGACGAAGTAATAAACACAGCATCACTGCTCTTTCTGGTACGGTTACGATGAGGCATTAACCAGCCTGCGGACGCCTTGGCCATGGACAATGCCTTGCATCAGGTGCCTGGGTTGTCTTGAAGGGAAGGTTCTATATTAGTGGCCGTCACAGTAATGGAAACAGAGAGTAATAAGGAAGGTTTGGCGGGTTATGAGGCTTGGCGCTTAGGATCGATGATTCGCGGTTTGAGGCTTAGGTCGGCCGGTTGCGGGTTGTGCTTTAGGCTTTGCATTTTGTGGGCTAGGGTGGAGGTGGTTGGGGTTTAAGCGAGTTTGCGGCTACATAAACTAGATCTAAATTGGCCGTATTCCCTGCTAAGCCTGGTCCCTGAAGTACACTTGACATTCTAAACTCAAAGCAGAACAGTAGGTTTTGGGGTTCACGGCTTTCCTTTCGTAAGGACTGTGAGGTGACGTAGAAACAGGTGTTCACAAAGGACACACAATGCAGGATGGGACATGAGCAATAATCTAAACTCCTTAAAGGAACCTTATATAGGGGATGATATAGGGGATTATGATACGGGTTATTACTGTAAGGGGCATACTCGCCTGGTGTTTAGACTATAGCTCGCATGAGATTCTGATTATTCATTACGTCGACTTATTATTGGAAGTTGAGTTTCCGGTGACTGCTTGGGGGGTCAGAGGGACTTAGTAAATAGGTGATCAGTAGCTACTTGTGTCTGGCAGAGTTGAGGGTCCAACCTCTCAAACCTAACAAGCATACCCATCTGGAATTTTGAAAAGGACAGTCGTCTTCACCTCCCACATGCCTGTATGATTAGCCTATGCACCCTTCATTTTGGGGTAGCAGGCTCCTGTCATTATAGGTATTTGTGAGGTCTAGGACGGGCCCCTAAACCCTAAATCGCCCAGTTTTGGCCTCAAGACTTTTTAAAATGCGTTCTTGGGCAATCAAAGTGTCCCTTTTTTTTCATATGTCTTTATGTTCTTTGTTTTGGATTGCAAATCTTGTTCGGGTACATGTTAGGGTTGCTTTGAGAGAGACGGGCCCTTTTGGGCTTCCATGTTCTGTGGAGGGGAGGTTATGCAGCTGCCGGGTTCGGCAATGGATCGTAGGCAACGGCTAGAAATACTCAAGCCTCCTAAGCCGGATACCCGAAAGTCTAAACCCTTAACCCTATACCCTGCCTACAGTTCCAGTTGACCATGATGCTCATCAAGTTTGTTCTAGGGATCGTGTGTCAGGATTCAGGGTTTAGGGCACCCTAAGCCCCAAACCCCAACAATTCCTAAAACTGTGCACTAGGGTTACAGTCAACCAGGATGTCGGGGTTCGATCCGGCTTCAATAGCGCTTCGTAGGTGCTAGTTAATGGCGTTCAGGGTGGCCTTTCAAGACGAGGCCCAGAATTCCCCAAGCACGGGAGTTCGCCAATGTTGGGGCTTTACATCCCAAATACTAAAATCAGGGTTTTTTCTGGTCTATACACCCTCAACACATGTCTGTCGGTGGACCCTTAGAATTTGATCAGGCGTTAGGGTTCACATAGGGCTTCATGCTTCTCTTGGGGAGGGTACAGTAAGTCCCTTGGTGAGGATTTCGGGTTAAACCCTAAACCCCTAAACCCTAAACCCTTAAAGGGTTGCGGTCGTTCAACTTGCGGATTGCAGATGTGGACATGATGTCGGGAGTTTAGGTTTAGGGTTTGAGGAGGCTTTACGTATCTTGCAGAAAATGCGTTCATCATCAAAATGAGCTGCCACCCTTACATACCTCCAAATGCCAGAATCCTTATTCTCAGGACTCGCATTAAAGGGACCCAAATTTTTGATAGCTCCACAGACCCAGCGACCCAAGGCATACCACAACACAAGCCCAGGTGCGGGAGGAATGTGCGCGTAATGCTGCCCAGCTGTGGTGTTGGCAGCGGTGATCCAAAGCTTCCTGCTTGGGATATACCTCACTAAAGCCTGGCCTCCACCCTGAACCCTAAAGCCTATGCGATACAGAGCGTCTTTGGCGTGATGTGCCAGTGGATTCAGATTTTTGGGTTCATCGTGTATAAGGGCTTGGGGATGCTTAAATAGAGTTTAGGCTTTACCCTAGGGCTTTAGAAATCTGATGGGCTTCCCGTGCGAAGGCTTGGGCGGAGTTTGGGGATTTGATTTTGAGGTCCAGGAGCCTAGGGTAAGTTGGGATGTAACCTAATAACCAGAGAGCCCTGCATCCTCCTGGATGCACTCCCCGACCTATGGCTCTAATTGTAAACAATCCTTGAACCCTAAACCCGAAGTCAACGTAGCGGTCCTGGAGCCTTGGGGTTCGCCCTGGCCCGTAGTGCTTGCCCACCCAGCCTGCTCTTGTATGAGCCATAGTCTGAACTCCTTAAAGGGGGGTTTTATAGAGGGTTATCTAGGAGTTTTACTATGGGGGATATCACGAGTTTAGACTATAGCGCATATGGCACAATAAGGTTTAGGGCTTGGGGTTTGAGGCTTTAAAGGGTTTTGGGTATAGGGCTTTCGGATTTAGGGCTTTGGGGCTTAGGTCTTTAGGGCTTTCGGGTTCAAGGCTTGAGGGCTAAGGTTTTAGAAGAAGGGTCCCAGCCGAAGTGATGGGATGATCTCCGGTGGCATTTAGGTCTCGGCGCCTACCAGAAAACAGGGTTTAGGGTTGAGGGTTTGGGGTTTAGGGTTTGGGGTTTAGGGCTTGGGGTTTACGGCTTAGGGTTTAAGGTTTATAGGGTTTAGGGCTTAGGGCTTGGGGTTTACGGCTTAGGGTTTAAGGTTTATCGGGTTTAGGGTTTAGGGCTTGGGGTTTGCGGCTTAGGGTTTAAGGTTTATAGGGTTTAGGGTTGAGGGTTTGACCTTTTGCAGGAACCGCTATTTTACCTACAAATTAGGGACCTGCACTGAGGTGGCTCACCATGGCAATGTTCGTCCTATACCTTAAGTCGGGTTACTGTAAAGTTCGTATCAAGCTGGTTCCTACAGATGGGAATAGGACGCCCGGTATGTACCATATACACATACTGTGGTAGCTGATTCAAAACTCATTAACACCCGAGGCGTCAAGTCTAATAAACAATGCTTACATTGGGGCCAACAGTCCATAGATAGTACCTAATTTGGGTCATCTGAAGCCGTAGGGACATCCACCCTTTAACCCTAAACCCTTAAACCTTGAAAGCTTAGGGTTAGGGTTTAGGGTTTTAAGTCCTCAGCCCTGAGACCCCTTACCCCAAAATTCTTTAGCAACTGAAATCCCAAACCAAAACAACTTCAACCACAGGTGCAGCTAACTAACAAGGCGAGCACTTGCTGCCCACATCACACTGGAGTGGCAGTCTCGAACAGTATTTGAGGAGATCCATTCCCATGTCCTTTGCGGTTTTGGGGTTTAGTAGGGTTAGAGGTTTAGGGTTCAGGGTTTTGGTTTGGGGTGTTCAGATGTGTGCTTGCAGAATGTCGCTTTTTCGGGATTTGTCCTTGCAGAAACCCGATGTAGGCGCCTGAGCAGTACGCAGTTTTTCCTTCTCTAGAACACGATTCTGACTTTTCAGGCCCCGGAAGCATTTCTAACAATTGTGGTGCCGCTATGCACCCTGAAATTTGTAGGTGAAGCCCGAATCCCGAACACTGAGCGTAAAACCCTGAGGGCGCCAGTCACTCGAGTTGGAGGGCCTGGTTACGTATACCCATTTAGTTTAAACTCCAAACCAAGTAGAAGTCCGCTAAGTCCTGCTGAGAAAGGGTGTTACAACTGGGTTTTGATATTAGCTAGAAGTAGTTTATAAGTAGCCTGCCCAAGCAGGTCTGCGATCGTCCTTTAAGAACCACCCAGATCAGGCCCGGCTTTCCAGCGCCCTTACCTTGGCCCCCAATTCAAGGACACCCCCCATGTGAGCAGTTGCAAGGTGGGCACCCTCCACGTAAGACCCAAGACTGGGTAGGCCCCTTGGATATTTTATATACTCACTAATTGGTTTAATAGGGGACCCTCTCTATTACTATTTTTCGAATGGTTTTAGGGGCCAACCGAGAAGAAGACTAGTATAAGTGCGAAAGGGCTATGTGAGCAACTTAACCATCCAAAATCCGCGGCTCACATTGACCGATGCTGAAAACAGAAGGTCCTGCAACGAGGACAGGGAGCGGGTCCCTCCTTTTTGCCTCAAGATGCCAGAAGCCCAATATCAGTTGGGTATTTTATTTTCCCTAAGGGTCCAAGGACCCAAATAATAGGGCTTTAGGGCCCAAATACCATTAATATTATATTATTTG
>CAJNIZ010045306.1:25224-45366 GCA_905231905.1 Symbiodinium pilosum | reverse complement strand
TTTGAGGCTTCACGAAATGAAGAACTATGAAGCCCTTGAGGTTCCACAGCTTTGAGGTTTGCATTCTACAGGTTGTCTCTTACAGGTTCCCGTTGCCTGAGGATTGCACGTTTGTGGCTGGTCAATCCACTGCAAGAAACGTCCCCTGCCCAAGAGTGTGAGCCTACAAGGACATGAGCTTTGGCCGCGGCAGAAGCAGAGGGATGGCAGGTCATGACAGTCATTGGGGTGATCTTATAGGGCTATATATATATATCTATTGGGGTTATATGGGGATACCGGAAAAGAAAATGGAAACTACTCTGGCATATTGTGGTTATATGGGAGCATGAATGATTCTCAGCGAAAGTGTTCTTCTCATGGGGCATGCGTTACCTTGCCCTAGCTGCGATAGCTCTAGAACAGGCCATTGATTTCTTCACTCTCTAGCGTACTAGTCGACATGTTGAATAGCGGCCTTTCGCATGACTGTTAGCACCGGAGTCTTTCGGAAGACAGCTGCAGTGGAAGCCTTCTTGATGACAGGAACCATTGTTGGCCGCTACAAGATGGCCAAGTCTCATCCCCCGAGGTCGAAGTGATTCAGGGAGGGCTCAGTGCACAGATCTAGGCGCTGTGGACCCCATGCAATCCTGCAATGAGTGCCCGTACACCTGCGGGGGAGTGGAAAATGCCTCCCCCCCTCAATAGCCTAATGATTCTTGACCCACCTGCGGTCCGAGCTGCAGATTCTCCGCGCTTGCAAATCGATTAAAAAGCTTGGATGCAGTGGGGCCCGAGTCGTATGCAGTGGCCACTGATCTGTCAATGTCATCCAATCAAAGTACCGCTCCAATCTGCCAGAAGATGGTGAAGGCTGAAGATGAGCGCCGCACTTTCTGTCGGAAACGAACTCGTTAAGCGGCAGTGAATCGTAACATGTGTTCCGCAGCCGCATTGATTCAGTAAGGTTCCTGTTGCGTGGTCCCGCAGCATGGATCCCCTGTACACAGTAATCGTGCGGAGTGGTTCTGTCTTCCAGTGCGACGACATACGATAATCCTGGGTAAAGCTAGTCTCACCTCATACATCGGCAAGATTCGTTTTGAGCATGTTGGGCCGCGCCGAGATGTGCCACAAAGGTGGGCCGGAGCGGCTGCGGTCTAGAGTCAGATTCCCGCGCTCTCGAGGCAAATGCGCTGTGTTCACCTTGATAGGGGCTTCTTTTTGCTGGTGCTGTTGTGCTACACTCTTTGGCATGTTTACACCCACACCAACTATCCTGAGGGAAGTTGTTGACGTAAACTGTGGTATAGAGTATGAAGGGGAAATGCAACATAGCATAGAATTTGTAGTTTCCTGCTGAATGCTGCTGCGCACTGCAGGAGTAGATAGCGTAACACCAAACTCTAATTTTCTAAGGAGACCGACAGATATCGGATGCAAATTGAGCTATGCTGCCGGTGCAGGGTCTTTCAAAACGGAAGTGTCCTGCAAAGAATGAGTATGAATGACTACACAAGTGTGTGACAGCGCCCCTCTTGTAACGCGTAGACTCCAATCCTTCAAGGCATTTCTGCTTCAAGAAACTGTTGGAAGATCAACAGGCACCGAGGGCTCTTGTCGTCCTGCTGGGCTCCTGCAATTCGACAGTGATTTCTAGGTGCAACGTTGAAGTCCTATTGTCTGCCAAGGCCGCTTGAAGTTTGCCGCGTGATTCATTGAGCTGGTAGCAACTTGGGAAGCACATCAAGAGCCATGCGGCTAAGCATGATCAAGGCAGACAAGACCTTCATCCATGATAGAACGTCATGGTACCTGAGTGACTTCGCAGTAACCATGTACGATTGCCTCCTAAATGCGATATCAAGCTCGAAGCAGCATAGCAAGCTGGGAGCAGGACCCGCATGCAACTGATCACGGGCGTCACGCTGACGGACATGGAACTTGTGTGTTTTGAGGTTCTGGCAAACTCTATTCATGTAAGCCTACCCAGTCAGCGTGAGCAGTTTTGAAGCTATGAGACGTGTCGCTCGTCTTACTATGAGGTCATCGACATCTTCGCTGCCTCCACGTAGCGCAATGATTCCTGCAGGCAGACGGCGGATGTTTTGGTTTGGAAGGGTCAATGGGCGACTGCCAGCACTTGTCGCTGCTATTTGCTGCTCAAGATTACAGGGCTACCCTCTGAGAGCAGCCATGCATGGACCTGCAGCTAAGCAGATCTGTCAACTCAGTAAAGTGTTGGTGATAGATTTCTGCGACCTCTACACAGTTGTGGCCGTGTATAACTTGCGCCTGAACCGGGCAACACCGGGGGCGGATTTGAGTGAGGGTCAATGCTCCTGCAAGCTGGCACAACTGCACCGCCTCCTTCAGAATCACAAGCCCACGCCATTGGCTTTTCTCTGGAGGCGAGAAATTTCTCCCACTGAAGTGGAGGTTGACCACGTAAGCGGGTTAAGCCCCGCCGTCATGACCGCGCGCCAGATGAGACAATTCATCCGGCCTGTGGAAAAATCTGCCCTAATAGTTGCTGCAAAGCGGGTCATAGGGGGCATGCGCGTCATTCGGGAGGCTTCTTGATATCGACTCTGCATCGATTCCATCCATGATGATGGAGGGATCCATCGGGGCACCTTTCGGGTACTCTGCGGCCTGGGGCCGTGAAACTGACGGTGAAGGTTCAGATGGTGAAGTTTGGCTGTATGATGAGGCTGCACTGCTACTGCCCAGTGCTCTGAGCTTTCTGGATTCCGGAAACGAGAACCACGTCATGACTGTGCAGATAGACCTGAGCGGGAGAGTTCCTTTCCAGAACGACGTAAGCGACGTGTTCTATTCAATGACAGGGGATGCTGACCTTGAAGATGTGCAGCTTCCTCGTGATATGTGCTACCTGGCGATTTCTGGGCGTGTGCCACGCGGCAGATTCCCGCTGTATTGGCGTCTGCTGGTGTGCACCTTTCCCGAGTACTACAACTTCAAGCAACTGTCAGCGCAACCCATCGACCCAAGTTCTGAGCCAGCCCAGGTGGCCCTGATGCAGAATCCAGTGTGGGTGCTAAACTAACCCAGGCCCCTGATTAATAAACATCCTCCCTAAATTGGGATTATAACAGGGATCCTGACATCAAAGCCCTTAAAGGACGAGGTTTACTGATCATGGGTCTACATTAAGCGGGGAAGCTGCTTTGGCCCACATGGTCCGCGGGATGCCTGCAGGATTTTATGCACTCCGGCGTCTAGGCAGACGGACAAGTTGCATGCTGAGAGATCTCCCGACAAAAGCCCCCATGCCACTGCATTGGTTTCCGGGTTTAGGGTTTAGGGTTTTGAAGATGCCATGGTACGCCATCTGGTGTATGACATTATTTTGTTTCAGCTGCTTCTGCAACTCTCTGCCTCAACTCTAAAACTTTGGCCTTTGCCAGGAAGGATGACAGATGCGCCACTGATCGCAGGCATCTTAGATTCAGCATGCACCGTCTGGAAGCCCGAAGAGTTGACGTTATCCCCGTCTATACCCCCAATGCATACCCGATTATACAAAAGTAGCGTCCCTTTTCTTTTCCATTATCCCTACATAGCCCTAATTCTATTTATATTGTACGCCCAAAACTCTGTTCTAATCATTTAGGCCCCTGCACTATCTACTGATTCAGCAACCTTCGCAGGAAGCAGCGACAACATAGGGGTACATAACAGATGGGGGGGTTTCCCAAAATGGTACCCCCTTGGGGGTCCCTATAATAACGATTCCAGTATTTTGGGGTCTATATTGGGGTCCCTTATTTTGGGAAAATACCATGTATAAGACTTTAGGGGAGAGAGAGAGAGTGGTTGCAAATGGCAGGATGGCAAGTTCGTGTGGCGATACCTACCATGCTGGAACTCCACAATAGCACACGACCTCCTTGTAGCCATCCTTCCAGGGACCTAGTATGAGCTATAGTCTAAACTCCTTAAAAGGGGTATATAGGGGATTATATAGGGAACTACTATAGAGGTTAGTAAAGGGGATACTAGGAGTTTAGTCTATAGCTCACATAGTGTTTCAGTCTTTCACCCCGATTTGTTCGCCTACAGCTAAGTGTGGAGTCACGAGGGTTGAAGTAGTCAACCGAGCAGCCCAACAAGGGCTGGTCATTGAAGCCAGGAGCAGCCTCAGGGCTGCTCCATAGCCCGAACGAACGAAAGAGGGAGAGAGAGAGAGAGAGAAAGATATATATATATATAGAGCAGTGAGAAGAAGAAGAAGATATATATATATATATATACATATATATGTATATAGGGTGTGGGTTTAAGGGTTTCCCAAACTAGGGACATTATAGGGGATCTACGGCCCCATGATGGAGAATCAGATGGAAAAGAAAGTGCAACATTACATGAAAACTGGGATTCTAGGGGTGCTCATGCAGTTGTGGTTGTCGCACTTGCCCTAAACCCTAAACCCTCAAATGCTGCGCTCCGCAGGTTCTTGCGAAAGCTATTGAGAAGGGAGGGAATCTGTCCTGCTCATGAAAAGGGGGACGTAGCCTTGTAATCATGTTATGGCTTCTATCCAGGGAGCCCAATACCCGTTAATGGAGGAATAAACCTGAAATCACATTTGCGATTCAGGGCATCTTCCTTATTTGAAGGGGTATTGGGCCCTCTGCGTACCTAACAAAGGACAAGTGCCCAGAACACATTCCGCTTCAGCTCAATTTATTTATGACGACATCATCGAGCAGAGCGTTTGATGTCTAACGTTGCCCTTAATGTCGGGGAGGCGGCTAGTTGACGGCTTACAGCAAACCCTACACTCTACAGGGTTGATGGCAAGTTGGGGGCTTCCGAGTGTGATTCCACGTGGTGAATTTATTGTCTCGAAGTATTTGGGGCTCGTAGTGGAGTTTACGGCTTGGACTTTGGGCTCTAGGGTATGTATGTATCGTGTACGGCCTCATTTTTACCTTGGTTTTTGAGTGCTTTGACTTGTAGGGTCTAGGATGAACATGATTCTGTTCGCCATCTGGGCTGGAAGAAGGAGTTCATGGCGCCTGGCTCTTGTGGCAATGGGAGTTCTATCACTTGGCCTGGTGTCGACTGGAGGCGCGCATTAAAAGGGTTAAAGATAGTATAGTATATAGGGTAAGAAGAACATAATGTTGGAGCCTGATTAGAGTGGTATAGTGCGGTAGGCCGCTGCAAACAAACGTGGGCCCTTATGGAGTGGAGGAAGGTGACCTCCTGAATCTGCATTGTTATGTAAGCTATGTCAACAGGACATGGGTTTGCGGGCCCAGTAGCTCGGGTAAGACGGTCCTGACTTGAAATCCACAGGCAGAACATCCAAAAACAATTTCGGGCCGGGATTCAACATAATCTGAGATCTTTGTGTGAACTTAACTTTCTTCTGAGCCCTGACCTCTTCAAGATTCTAGAAGCCCTTCAGGTATTGGTGTGGTTTGGGCAGCATGCAGGCAGAAGCTTGCAAAATACAGCCGGCTTCTGCAGGCTTTCCGGACTCGGCAGCGTGACATGGAAGGATTTTTGAGGGCCTTGGGGTCCTTGGCTTCAAGTCGCATCCAGCGAGAAGCAAGGGATTATCAATCTGACTTCACGATAAACTACAGAGGGCTGTTTGAGGCCGATCCCTGGGTCTATAGATGGGATGTCTTGGAGGCTTGTGTTGGCAATCACGTCGAGCTCTGGGTGAATGGCATCAAATATTCCATAAGTGCCCCGACGCGTCGCGCAGGAGAGGCCTTGAATGGATGCTATGACAACATTGTGGGCTTCTTACAAGTGGAAAGCTTGACCAGTGGGCTTTTTCTCTGTATTCCTACCAGCGTCTGCTTGGACCCACTTTTAGTCGCATTTGAGAAAGCCTGGGTCGCTTGGGAGAGAGATTATATCCATGAGCTAATAGAGATCGAGAAGATGGCTCTCGAACCATTGCAAGTGGCCGTGGATCTCGAGACGGAGCTTCGGTCCATGCAAGCTAGCTGTGATGATTCTGGATGCCCCACGCAGAATGCAGGTTGCCTTACTACCCCTGAGCTGGATGCACAGCCTGGACAATCGACTGCTTTGAAGGAGCCAGGCGTCTTATCTTTGGCCATGGCATTGCAAGAGCATAGCAGCACACTTGGCAAGATTGTTCAACAGGCAACGCTCTTGAATACCATGGCAAACGTTGCGGGTAAAGGTCGCGATGATCTGACGATCGGGGTGCTTGAAGAGGCCGCCCGCGTGCTGCTCAGTCGCCCGGAGGCGGAGTTCGGGTCCCCATATATTCTATACGGATAATGGAAAAGGAAATGGAAGCTACTGTATTTAGCTTAGAGTTTAGGGGTTACAGGGAGAATGGAAAAGAAAATGGAAACTACCATATATTATTTAGGGCCAATTTAGGGTTCAGGGTTTGGGGGTTATATAGGGTTAATGGAAAAGAACATGGAAACTACTACGTCGTATATTGTTGCTATATAGGGATAATAGAAAAGAAAATGGAACCTACTATGTAGGAGTATATAGGGATATTACATAGGAATAATATGTCAGCAGCTAAGTTCAGGGGAATGCGCTGTTGCGCAAGATGCGCGGCGCGGATTTTTCCCAACACGGGGCCCAGGAGTCCTTTAAATATGTCTGCGTATTCCCCTTGTTCTCACAATTTGGATTTAACTGGTCCTCTATAACGATCATCTACAACAGCCTGTAGCCTGCGAGGCCAATTCCACAGCGCTTGGCCCTCAAGCCTGATCAATGTTGAAATATGAAGCCCTATACACTGTAAGCTCCGAACCAAAGAACCCCACACCCTGAATCCTGCAGACCCCAACATCTAGACCATAAACCCTGTACCCTAGGCCCTGAATCCAAAGAGGTGCCAGATGCACTCTGGGCGATGAAGGGGTACTTGGCAGCCGGGGCTCTTAGAAGAAGCTCGGCCACAGATGTGGGGGTTTCCCAAAATTAGGGGTACCATTTTGGGGGTCCTAATATTCAGGATTATAGTATATTGGGGTCTATATTGGGGGTCCCCTTATTTTGGGAAACTACCATGTAGATTTCTGAATGACTTGGCATTGAAGGATTCTCAAATTCTCAAATTGGGTAGTATTTATTTAGAGGATACTACGATACCCTATATAGAGCAAGCTGATAGCCTCCTTTTGAGTACAATCCTTTTTACGCGCTACCCAAATCGGGGTAAATTTGGGGCCCTGGGGATACATGGTTGGCAAGAGAACCACCCTCCCCCATGTGTGGTGAGGGGAATAATATGAGCGATATATAGTGAAAGCTCCTTAAGGGGGGTTTATCATTATATAGGGAACCACTATAAGGGGTTATTAATAGGGATACTAGGAGTTTAGACAATGGCTCATATGGGAGTGTGCAAGATGCACATTGGGAGCCAGCCTTCCGTCCATGAAGCTACCATCTAGGTTTAAGGCTAGGAGTTTGGAGTTCCTGGCTTCGGGCAGCTGTTTCTCATAGTCGATCAGATAGCTTGTAGAAATGCTGGGTATCCCAGACTTAAGATACGTCATGATCCTGAGTTCACGTGGCATCAAAATCAGTTGGGACATGGCGAGTAGACCTCCTGACAGGGGCGTCTTCTGAGACATTTGGGATTTGTTTTGCGGAGGCTTCTGGATTAGAGATTGATGTTGAGCTTACGTACCTGAAGTTCACGAAGTACTGTGAGAGAACAGATTCCATCCCAACTCGAGCCTTGCCATTTGTCTCTCTGATTTCTTTTCGTCCGTCTGTCTGTGTAAGGCAGTAAGGAAACAAGTAAGTCAGTACGCTTACATGCATGCATGTCGACAGCCTTTGCGTAGCTTCAATTCATCTGCCCCGGCGGCAATTGCAGTGCTCAGGCTTTATGGCGTTGCGAGATTACCTTTTCGCAGCTTGCCAGCAACAGTCAGATAGAGAAGCATGGTTGCCTTGGATTTATTTGCAGAAGACGTTACACCCCATGCCACTTGTTGAGGACATCAGGTTCAAGATGCAGACGGTTGATCCGAATTTGTGCAACAACCGCTTGCTGGCAAGATTGCTTCATCTCTGGGAGCTTGCTGGGGTGACTCGGCGATGGTCCAATCACCCCAAGGAACCCCTAAACCCTCAACCCTAAACCCTAAGCGAACCCTTAAAGCTCAGGCATCATGACACTCAGGGCAGTTTGGCACTTTAGGGTTTACATGAGCCTCAGTCTAAACTCCTTAAAGGGGGTTGGAAAGGGGAGTTTGTAGGGTTCAGAGTTTAGGGTCTAAACTTCTTAAAGGGGGTTTATAGGAGATTATGTAGGGTTTTGGGTCTAAAAGGGGTTATATAGTGGAGTACTATAGGGCTTATTCAGGGGGATACTCGGAGTTTAGACTATGGCTCATATGGCTTGTCCCTTCATGCCCGGATTGCATGGGATGTGGGGTCTCGCAGCTTTCTGCCGGATGGCATTTTGGCATATCTATACTGCGTATCCTGCCAAGCATGCAAATTCTTTCCGGCAGGGCGAATGGGTTGCACAGGGTACATCCCATGGAATTTGTGACCAGCCGAAAGACTGTAAAATTCTGCCCACATTTGTTCTTGCCTGCATGAAGTATTGAACAACCAGATTTAATATGTGGGTGGTATATCAAACGGAGGAGGTCAAGATACCCCGTATCTGTTTAGTTTCTGGGCTCAAGAGCAGGATACATAGGAGCTTGACACCATTCTGAGCCATGAACATATTATGAGCCCCAAAGCCCCAGCCGGAGCCATTTCCTCTATCACCTCTCTGAAGCCTATATGGGGTTTCCCAAAGTTGGGGGTACCAATTGGGGGTCCCAATAATAAGGATCATCATATTTTGGGATCTATATTGGGTTCCCCTCGTTTTTGGAAACTACCACATACTGCCTTGCGGAGGAAGAGGGTCGTTACCTACTAGAGCCACTCCAGCTACTGGGCGGACAAAATGTAGGAGAATAGGCTTGACAACAGCCCCCCTTCCCCCAAATATTTTATAATCCCAATATTTTGTTTCTACTATGTTCCAATTGGGAGTATTTAATGCTAGGGGGGGTAGGGGGGGCTCAATATCAAGGGGAGGGGATTGGGGGCGGGGGGGAAGGTTGGGCTTGGGCAGGGAACATTGATGGTAGAGATGCGAGGCGAGGGTCTACGTATTTGGGTTCTTGAGCCTTTGGTTCCAGGTCTGCAATTGGCATAGCTCCAAGACATCTCGAATTACATGGAATTAGACATGGGCCTTATGAAGAGTGTTATCTTGTTGCTATCCATGTTCAGTCCACGGAGGAGGGACGGATCGGCTTGTTTTGATGAGGCGCAGAGGGAAGGAAATTAAACAACACCGAGAAGGTGTCCAAGAGCAGCTGCAGTTCTTGGAGCTTGAAGGTCAGTAATAAGGGGATTGAATTTTGGTAGCCCCAATCCCCAAGACTAGAACCCTACAACCATCATATGATAGTCATAGGGTCCTAATTTTGGGGGTTGGGGTTACCAAAACCCTATTATTAGTCAGGCCTCCGTACGGTACCGAGGTTGAATGCCCTTGCTTCCGTCGCCGCAGATGTCATCGAGCTCAAACTTTCATGCGTGCCGCTTGGACCCAAAGCACGGATAACAAGTGGGTTCTGCAGTACCGGAAAGAAGGATCCTCCTGTGTAGTAGGATTCCCATTCGGGGCTCCGACTTCTTGGAAGAGAAGGGCTCTGAACCCCTGCGCATACGGTAGATGCAGAGGCCATGACGCAGAGAGTATTGCAGGGCTTGTCCACGCGCACCTTCAGCTGTATGGACCTTAAATGAGCTATAGTCGAAACCCTTTATAGGGTATTATATCGGGGATTACTATAGAGGTTATGAAGGGGGATAGAAGGAGTTTAGACTACAGCTCACATGATTTTCAGGTCCAGGTGCAAGATATATCTTATAACCTCTAGTTATCCTATTATAGTAGTTTCCACTTTATTTGCCATTCTGCCAATATAGGGATTTTATAGGGATAATGGAAAAGAAAATGGAAACTAGTACTAAGGGTTTAGGTTTAGGGCGTAGATGGTAGGGATCTTGCCAGATTGCACCCCTGAAGATTCTGACCGAGTTTGCAGGGCATAGCGTTGTGTAAGGTGTTGCACCCGCGGTACCTAGCAAAAGCAATCATCATGGGAACCTTTTGGCGAGCCTTCCAAAGCTTCAGTGCCTGAACCCTAAACTCCACATCCCTGAAGCCAAGAACATCCAACGTAAGGACCTTCGCATCCCAGTTGGAGGTTCAGGAACCTGCTGTGTTCCTCATTTTGCCCAGGCCAGGATAGAAACTGTCAACCGATGGTCTGTTCAGGCTTTCTGTAGTCTCCTTAGGGATTGTTCTTAATTTTCATTCTAGTATACCCTTAAGGAATGAAACCCTGCGCCCGAGAATCCCCAAAAAAAGCCTGGGCTCTAAGGGCTCCCAAGTCCTCCCAAAGCACCAGGATTTGAAAGCATCCGCCCAAACACCTTGAAGCCCAAACCTTACATAATAGTTTCCATGTTCTTTTCCATTACCCCTATAAAATCCCTATATAACCATTATACAATCCCTATATAACCCTATATAAACCCTATATAACCCCTTGACAATCCCTGTATAATCCCTAAATAGCCACTATACAATCCCTATAGAAGCCCTCTATCCCTACAGACAGGCTGGTGGTTCTGCAAGCCCTTGCTGATCCTTCAGCCGAAGCCTTCATGAGAAGCTTCCTGTCCGGTCTCGAGGTGCGCATCCGCCTTCAAGGGTTTAGGGTTTAGGGCTGAAGGGCGTCTACCTGCGCAGGGCTGAGTATCCATGCGCCGATGGCGCCACCCCACTTCCAGGGATCTGTGGTTGGCGGCACATCCTGTGCCCAGCGAACCTCGTGGATGTTGCCCAAGAAGCAATCGAAGCTGGGTTTTCCTCAAAATGCACACCCGCTGTGAGACATCACAGGCTATCACCCAAATTACTTCCTGTTAGGGTTTAGGGCTACACCCTCAATTCCCACCTCAGATCGTCTTCTCAAGTAAGCTGCGGCGGGGATTGAGGGGCCTCCCGGTGCAGAGGCCTTCCACAGGGCCTTGAAAGGCCTCCAGGGGCCTCCAGCCTCTTCAGAATTTGCAGGCTCTCAGGCACTTAGAACTCTTTTCGGCGGGTTTTTGGGGGTTCCTAGAACCCCCAGCCTCCAGGCCTCTACCCCGAGACCTCCTTGGAAGAAGGCTGAGAATGTGGGGGGGGCATCGTTAGGGTTTTGTCTGTTGGGTTGGGGGCGTCATTCGGGTTTTGTTTGTTGGGTTTGGGGTATTCCCATCAAGAGGATTGTATAGATTTGGCCTACTAGGGTGGCTGTATGCAGGGCTGTGCCTCCCATTTTATGGGGGGAGGTTGGAGGGGCTCTATACGTCCATTGTCATCGGCTGCTTGCACTGTTTTCCCCTGTACGTACGGGTGTAAAGGCTGACCTGTTTCTTCAGTGTCTGACCACACTAGTAATGGGTGGAGAAACATATCAGGGATCCTAATAGTAAACCCTACACCCAACTCCCTAAACCCTAAACCCTATATATCCCTAAAATTCCCTATATATCCCTTTGTATTAGGCTCTCTGTGTTGAGGGGTTCAGCTTTGCAGGATCCCAACTCGGCTGACCGGTCCCGTTCTCAGCACGGTTGAGCTTGAGTGTGTACAGTCTAAACTGCTTAAAGGGGGTTTAGGGTTTCGGGTTATATGGGGGATCATATACGGGAGCAATATAGAGGTTAGTCAGGGGGATACTAGGAGTTTAGACTCTAGACTATAGCTGCTGTTCAAGCCTGATAGTGGGAGTATGTAGGGTTTTTTAAGGGTTTTTCTAGGGAGTATGCTGGGATCATGTAGGGATTATATAGGGTTCTTCTAGGGAGTATTTTGGGATCATAGAGGGATTATATAGTTGTTTATATACGTTTGTTCTAGGGATTGGTTTGGGATCATATAGGGATTTCTATGGGTTACGTCTTACAGGGGTTTTGCACAGGCCCCGACGAACCTTTGCACAAGCGAGGAACACCATGCCATAGAGCCACAGCTCCAAGGCCCCAAACCCCCCCAACAATGCATCCCTCTGAATAGGGTTAACCTGAACCCTAACAGTATGTAGAATAATGGCCTTTTGGGCTACATTTAGGTGTTTTGGGCTATTACTTTACCTACTTTTAGGGCTTAGGTTTAGGGAGGGACTCATGCTGACCGTCCTATGGATTTAGCCGCCTGTCTTTTCAGAAGGCAAGGTAAACGCCTGAATAATTTCCAAAAGAGTTCGATGGGTGGGTTCATGGTCCTGCTGTTGGATGAAGTATGATGTTAGGACCTCCCGAAATTCTTGTAGGGCTGCCCTCGCGGAAAAATAGCCCGGAACCTTTTCTAGCCCTTTGTGAGGGACAGTAGTCTTTTTAGTGCCTTTATGGGTTGTTGTTAAGGAAGTTAAATTAACATACTATAATTTTGAAATCTGGTTATCTACTATCTACCCATAATATGGCAACTAAATGAACGTTCCTTAACAGCAACCCAGTTTTTTGAGGCTTCGGTATTTGCTTGGGGGCGAAAGCAGCAACATCCGCATGTGACCTCCTCTGGTCGATCCGAATCTAGAAGCTGCGCCCAAAAATCGAACTAGCAAACCTACAGGAGTCTGAGCTGTTGTGGATGGTCATACTTATAAGAGAAGATGTCCCAAACAGTCGTCCTTGTACTTGGGCTACTATACGACCTCGACCTGCACTAAAAGCATGCTCAGGTTCAAGTGGTCCAATTTGCAGGAGCTCTACCGCAAGGCAGGGAATTACAGCCACAGGGGCATGTAGGACCATGGAGGTTTTAAAGGGAATCTACTTTGTAATTCAGGGTGTAGGCTTTATCTCATCATACAATGGCACCACATTTGGAGCGCAGCTTGAGCCTTTATGCGGAACAGGTTCTGGGTGGGGCTTCTTGTTTCCTGACGGCAGCGCCAAAGATTGACAAAGAGCTTTCAAACTCGGAGTCAGCTGGTGTTGCTGGATGCCATAGACTTGGAGCACTAACCTGACGTTTTGGATTTCCAGCACAAGCCCCCAAAATCTGGTAGTCAAGCGCAAACCAGACACCAAGAAAACTCCAGCCACTCCAATGCCTATAGTCCCCCTTAAGTAGATAGAATGTGGAGTATATGGGGATCTTATTATAATATACCCAAAGCCATATTCTATCTACTTATGGGGCATTATAATACTAATACCTATCAAATGTGAAGCCCTGCACGCTCTGCTTCTTGCGGGAAGATTCTCATGGCTTCTCTTTTAGGCTCCCCCCTTAATCAAGGTCATTCAGGGATACTAGCGGGGGGCCGGGTAGGGATGTTAGGGAGCTGCGGAGGTCATGGAACTACAGCCCCATGAAGCAGCGGGGCGCAAAGCTCTGCTGAAGATCGTCTTCGAAGGCGTGGTGCATGCCCGCCTGCACATGAAGTAGGGTTTTTACCATGGCTTTTGGTCAGTGTCCTTAGGAATATTGAATATTGGTGAGCACACATATTACATGTCCCCTTAGGCCATGAGGACCCCGTGTCGCTTGCCTGTCGGTGGGGCCTTCCCTGTCTTAGAGGCTCAGGGCAGCTGAAGCTTCCAGGACCTCCCCTGCCTAGATAATCAGAAATCTTCGCAGGAATGTCTGATGTGGAAGCTCTTGAAAATGACCCTGTAGAATCCTTTGTAACCCAGACCCGTGATTACTAAACCCCCTCCCGTTACGTAGGGATTAGACGTAACAAGGATCCTAACCAAGGCCCTTTACAGGAGGGTTTTTAATCACAGGTCTACATTAATCGCCGTGTAATCCTCCTAGATCCCCAGGCTCTCCTCCCCCCCAACCCCCCCCTTTGTTGAGAAACTTGCGTTCAAGGTTGAAGGCACTTATTCATAGGAGCCCGATGAGCATGTGCGATAGCCATGGAACTCCTTAACATTAGCATGACTTTAATGGACTCCAGGGGGCAACAATGCGGCGGGAATTCCTGCCTAGGACTTTCTGGGTAATGTTGGGTCCTGCCGGTTCTAGATAAACTAGTCTCAAGTGGTAGTTTCCATAAACTGGGCTACCCCAATCTGGACCCCAAAATATTCTAATTCCTTGTTCTAGGGACCCCCCAAATGGTGCCCCTCATTTTGGGACACCCTAATCACCATAAACCACTCTCAATTTTCTTGTCCATTTGGTTTTCCATGGTTTCCCGAAGCCCTGAACCCCAAATAGGAGTTTCCGTTCTCTTTTCCACTACGCCCAGATAATCCCAGTATACCTCCATTATCCCTAACTTCGGGAAATCCGTAAACCCTAAACTCCTAAACCCTTAATCCCTAAACCCTAAACCCTTAATCCCTAAACCCTTAATCCAACCCTAAACCCTAAACCCTGGCAGGTGTTGGAAGCTTTGGGACATCGCTTCCCGAGGCCAGGCCCTCTTGGAGAATAATGCACGATTACCGTAATATGTAAGGGTTATATTGGGTTTATATTGGGATAATGGAAAATCAAATGGAAACTTCTATAATATGTAGTGGCGTTCGATTTTGGTTTAAGGGTTGAGGGTTTAAGGGTTTGGGGTTAGGGCTTAGGGGTTTAGGGATTAAGGGCTTAGGGTTTAGGAGTTAGGGTTTAAGGGTTTAGGGATTAAGGTTTAGGGTTCAGGAGTTGGGGTTTAAGGGCTTGCGGTTTGGGGGTTTAGGGATTAAGGGTTTAGGGTTTAGGAGTTAGGGTTTAAAGGTTTGGGGGTTTACGGATTAAGGGTTTAGGGTTTAAGGGTTTGGGGTTTTTGGACGTCAGCATTTACTCACCAAGATGGAAGACCATGATCCGTATATATCCGCAAGGCGAGTAAGGACCGTGCCTCTTCTTTCTGAGGTTTTGACATGTCCTTACAAATCTTTGTGAACCACTCGCATTGTTGGTGCACGATTTTTTTGGATCCGAAATACTTAGACCTGCGCCATGAAGCCCTCAAACGTTGAACTGTTAGACCAGACGCCCCAACACCCAACCTCCGTGTTCAGATCTGAGCATTCATTCACAAGCAAACCCTCAAGGAAATAGCAAGATGACCTTAGATTAAACCCGCAACCTACATGGAACAAACCATCAGCCAGGCAGCCTGGCTGGAGTTCCTACAATCTTTGGAGGTTTGGAGCATGACTTTGCAGCGGCAGCAGTCGACCGGCCTGTCTAGTACATGCGGGTTCATGGTTCAGAGCACGATTTTCCCTGCTTTCTGGGGTTGAGTCACGCATGTTGCTTCTAATGAATTATGGTCCAAACTCCGAGTATCCCCTTAATAGCCCTTATAGTAGTGCCCTATATACTCCGATATATAACTTCCTTTGAGGAGTTTAGACCTTGGCCCACATGATGACTATTGCCGTCAGCAAGACTAAGCAGCAAGTGGGGACGCTTGCCCATGCATCCTCACGCAGCTGAGGCCGCTGGCTTGGAACCGTTGCACCTCAACCATCCTGGGATGTGTGCAACAGGCGCTCTTGGGCGAAATGTAGGAAGCTAGCTGAATGCGGATATGACATATGATCCCCGCAAGAGTCTTCTTTCGCTGAAACACAGGACCTCCAGGGCCTCTTCCCACATCTTTTATTAGCGGTTGCTTTTGGCTCCTGTTGTAGGCTGACGTCAAGACGTGCCCAGGCATTCAGGCATTCATAACTACTCGTGCCTCAGTGGACCGGCGGCCCATGCAAAACCTTCAACATCAACTGTACCGCCAAGACTGGCCTATGGGACCTTGACAACAGGGTCATATGAGCTATGGCCGAAACTCATTGAAGGGGATTATATTGGGGGACTACTACTACAGGGGTTATTACGGTGGATTTTGGGACTAGGAGTTTAGATTATAGCTCATATTGAGAAGGCAAATTCCCACACAGAAGGAGTATCTGTTGGGCTGCTAGACCTTATCAGACGAAGGCGTGTTCTTAAGACTTTCCACAAGCTCGAATTGCTTCATATACAGTCCCCCTTAAGTAGATAGAACATGGGATATAATTATATGCCCAAAGCCATCTTCTATCTACTGAAGGGGGACTAGCTCAACTCAGACTGACAATTACTCTTGGGGTATCCAGGAGGGGAAGTCACCCCCCAAACGTAGAAACAGCATTTATTGGGTATTAGAATGTGGTCCACAAAGGGGCCATAATTTTGACAACCCCCGCTGTGCACAGCTCACCTTCAGATCCCTGTCAGGCCATCTCCAGTCAAACAGCTGCTGAAGATGAGCCTGACTAGGGTCTGGGGTTTGGAATATGGAGGTTATATTGGGGTTATCTAGGGTTTATATAGGGGTTATGTAGGGATGATGGAAAAGAAGATGGAAGCTACTATATAGGGTCTGGGGTTTAGGGTGACATGACCACGCAAAGGTGCCTTGGAGTTGCAGAAAGAGGGTAATGACCTCCCTCAACTGGTAAAGTCCCTTACCCTGATACATATTCTTATTGCAATGAGCTGGATGAGGGACACTTCTGAGTGCGATGAGGGGGGGACATTTATCAAGGGAGGAGATTTATGGACTTATTCTCTGCTTGCTGTACAGCCAACTGAACTGCTGCCAAGCGCATGTCAGCTTCAGTAGTTATGGAGAGACGGATTTTTGCAAACTATGAGTTGCTTCTGTGCTGTTGAGACCATGTACCAGTGGATGCAAGAGCATAGAACAACCAGCTCTTGCGATAAGAATCCGTCAGCATCGCCGTCAACCATCCAGAATTGTACTCAGGGGAGCAAGAGCAAAGGACAAAACAGAAAGCAGTTCCCCAGTTTCCATTTCATTTTCCATTTTCTTTTCCATTTGATTCTCCATTATTGGGGTAATATTGGGTACCATACCCTAAACCTAAACCAATAGACCAACCTAGTGCAATTGTTGTTCCGAGCGGCCGCCGCTCTGTCTCTACCATCCTTGAAGGCCACGCAACTCAGGTAGCTTCGGGTTCGAGACAACGTTGGAGAATTACCAGGAGAATCAACCAAAGCCTCTTTCTGTACCGGCCATTTTTGTACGTATCACGCCTGCGGCGTTGACTACGGGCATGTAGGTGGCAGAACCGCGTGTTGAAGGATACTAGCAGCCTGCCAATGCCGCATATTACGTCTTAAAGTCATAGCCGTAGGCATCCAGGAACCCCCCCCCCGAAAGAACTACAAGCATGATGTGCAATGAGGTGGTAGTTGTGCCGGATGGTAACCACAGGAGGCATGATGCTGCCTGTTCCTCAGCAGGTGGGAGAAAAGCATCATTTAAAGAAGCATGACAGAGCCGGTCATTCTGAGTGGTGAGAAAAGGGATTCCGCTGCTTTCAGTGCTCGAGATGGACAGCACGGGTGGGGTCGCGTGCGTGTCTGTGAAAAAAGGTCGTGTGCTTGCTCCTGGCCATGGCTTAATCGAAGGCTCCCGTGTCATCCTTGATGATGTCGGGGGATGCGAGTGCTTCAAGGGACAGACATTTTTGATCACCTCTTGCACTGACGATCACTTCACGCTGAAGATCGATGTTGAGCTGTGCGTGACTTCTGCTCAAGAGGTGGAGGATGACGACCGCGTGGTGAGCATTTTGACTTCGCGGCCGCACTTTTGCGAGCTTTATGCTGATGCTACTGACCCTGAACCACTGCAAGCGGTGCTACATGGTTTTGGGGAGTTGGACGGATTGACCTTCACCGCGTTCGCAGAGGGAAAGTCAGAGCTCCACCTGGCAGACTTCTTGGACAGCAAGGAATTTGGGTGGGAGAACCAAGGCAAAGTGTCTAAGCTCCAAGAGTGGCTATCTGGCCACGCGTTGACTGGAGCGGAGAGAATTCTGCTACCTGATGCGGATTTTGATTACAAAGAAGCAGGAGTTGAGGGCACAGGGGGCTGGGTGCGGCTGGTCCCTCGATGTCGACCCCTCGCGGAAACTGAGGCAAACTGGCACGAGACCCTCAAGCTTGCATTCTCTTTCCTGTGCAAGCCGAAGCCCTCAGTGATAGCCACTCCGGTGGCACCAGCGCAGCTGATGGTAGGACACTGCGGCACGGCCCAGTGCGTTGGGCGGTACACAAGCATTCCAGATGCTCGATCGAGAGCAGGCACACGATTTCAACGGGGCTGCATACGTTTGACCTTTGAGCCCAGCTTGGGGCTCTGGGCCATCACCGCAGAGGCACGAGCGAACCCCGGCGACGACCTTCACTGCAGTAGGCTGATTTTGGGCGAGCGATGCTTGCGGTGGGAGGGACAGCAGCTGCTGTATGTGTGCCTTGACCCCAGTCCGCTGGGCCGCTGGTTGCCCGTTCTTGGTGCAGAGCCTGCACCGCAAGGCATGGGAGAAAAGGCGCAGCACACCGAAACCGCAGCATCTTTTGTTCCCGCTCAAGTGATTGATGGCCGTCTCCCCCCTGCACTCCCCGCGTGCATCTTTACGCATGTCTTGGACTCGCCCAAAGAAAGTTGGGGCGGTTACATTGATTTCAGCTTCTTTGGCCGTGGGGTGCGGGGTCTCTCAGCCGCAGAAATTGTGAAAGAGCTCTCGGCTTTGGAGGAGTCAGCCCGTCGAATTGCTACAATCTCCCGTTCATGCCACTCTCTGGTAACACAGTGGAGAAGGCTTTTTCCCTCTGCCATCCGTAGGGTCTTGTACGGAATGCTGGCAGAGGATGTAGATGAGGATACCGATGCTTCGGAATTCGCCATTGACCTCATGCGTAAAACAGATCTCACAATGAACATTAGGGAAGATTCGGACTTCCGTACATGCATGTGGGGCGCCGTTCCCTGGAGCATCGTCGTAAGGCATCCTGTCACTGAAGGCCTGCAACTGAGCACCGTGTTGCCGGCGCTCAAGGCCTTCGTACGTGAGCTTTTCCAAGGCGTTGGCCTGCCGGTGGAGCGCCACAGCTTCAGCTTCGTGCGCACTATGACGGAAGCCTCCGATCCGGTGGAGTGGATCGAGCTGTTGCAGGATATGGCCCAACGCCCGGCCTCGCTGCGGACGAAGCCGCTGCTGCTCTGCGAGGGCTCCACAGCCGAGCTGGTCCTACCTGGCGGCAAGCCTCTTCTTCATGGCTTGCCGAGTGCTAGCGCGCTGCTGTGTCGCGCTCTCCGTGGACGTAACTATCGCACTGTGTCCAACGTCGAGTGGGAAGTCCTTGAGCAAAAGGGAGGGGACACGTGCATCATCCATAGCATCTCGAATCCTTGGAACAATTCATCAAGTGATTCCTGCGAGTCGTGCAGGAGGTTGAAGGGAGCAGCAGCTGCCTTAGTCTCGGAGACAAGCCTATTGCTCATACTGGAAATGCCGGACGCGAGCCGGGAACTCTTCGAGCTGTGCATTAGCGCTTCTGGGTTGCTGTTAAGGAACTTAAATTTAGTAAGTACAATGGGGAAACCCTATTATTCCCTATAGACCCATAGCATGGTAACTTGGCTTAGATTAGTATTATGATATACCCATAGTATGGTAACTTAATTTGAAATAGTAGAATTGGTGAGGAAACCCTATTACGTACTATACCCCCCATAGTATGGCAACTTAGCTTTAAACTCCTTAACAGCAACCCTAAACCCTAAATCCTTAAACCCTACAGCCACCCAGGCTTTTGTGCAGCCGTTCATGGCCAAGCAGTCGGACGCAGAGCCGCAGAACCATCCTTGATACGTTGGTTTCCCAAAATTAAGGGTACCTTTTCGGGTCCCGATTATAATGATTACAGTAGTCAAATATGATAGCTATAGGGACCCTATATAGGGTTTAGGGTTACCCTATATAAGCCATAGTCTAAACTCGTTAAAGGGGGCTATATCAGGGAGTATATAAGGTTGTACATGGGGTTATCTAGGGATATATAGGCTTTAGAGTTTGGCATCTTAACTCCTTAAAGGGGCGTTAGGTAGGGGATTAATTATATAGGGGCATACTAGCAGTTTGGCTCCACCTGCGCCAAGTGCCCGGGCTCCACGGGCACTCGCCCATAACGCCGTCGTGTTCCCAGAGCATACGCTGACCAGAGCATCCATGCCCAAACCATAATCCCGTTCGTGTTCCCAGAGCATACGCTGACCA
>CAJNIZ010045306.1:6891-25124 GCA_905231905.1 Symbiodinium pilosum | reverse complement strand
TTTGGGTCCAAAGGGGTTCCTAGATGGGTACAAGTATATACTATGTAGGTACATGAACCCTTTGGGTCAAGTTCCTTTACATCAACCCGCAAGAGCTTCATAGCTTCACTTCAGGCCCTCTCGCAGCTACCAGAGCTCGACGGGAGGAGCACCAGTGGGTAGCGCGTTACAAACCCCAGGGGTACCCTTTTACCCTTTTTATTTGGGGGTCTCCTTATTAAAACAGAACAGTAGGAAAAAGGGTACCCTTATTATTTAGAGTTTACTGGGGAACCTAGAGTATCAGTGCTTGCAATGTTTGGGAGCGGCCTTTTCTCCCCCTCCCTCCTTGTAGGTCGTCAGGGATAGGCTTCGACCAACCCGTCGCGCGCTGCTGAGCAGTCCCTCTTAGAACTTAGGCGATTGTTCTTGTAGGGTTTAGGGTTCTGTATTCCTGTAGGATAATTAGGGTTTCAGAATATATTACACGATATAGTTACGTCAGGGTTACAAGGGGATAAGATTCCTAATTGCTGAGCCCTCTACATTCGGCGGCCTCAGCCAACTGCTACATCTTTCCTGCGATCATCCGCACCATCATGAGATCTGCGGCCTCAGTTTGATCACGTCGTCATGGGGACATGATTACAGCTACTAGGACTGCCACTGACCATACTCAGTTCATTGGAGCAAGGTATGTGCAATTTGTGCAGGGGACGCGCATGAGCGTTGCCTTCGCTACAGGGTGCATAGGTTGACATATTTATGATGACTGCTCTTATACCATATACTCATATAGCTTAGTTTTATTTGGGTGTATACAATGTATTCCGATGATGATAATTCTCATGTTTATATGTCTGTAGTACATACATCCTGCTTACTGTATATACCACCCTAAACTCCAAACCCTAAAACCCAACTCCTAAACCCTCAACCCTAAACAAATATCAGCACCAAGGCTAGTTGCCACTAAAGCGGTGACGTGCTAGCTGGTCCCTCGACGGCAGCAGCAGGGGAGAGTTTAAGGTTTAGTGTGTAATTGGTGGGTACTATAGAGGCCTAAATAATTACCAATATCATTCTAAACTCTATTTAAGGATTTTTTATGCATGGAATCTAGGTCTAAAATTGGTTATTACTTAGGCTTCTGCAGTAGGTTGTTACGGTGCAGGCTTCAGGAGGGATGGCACTGTGTGTGAAGGGTTTCCGATGTCAAAAGCCCTGGGTGTCGCGCTGATTATTCGGAGGGTGAGTTCAAAGTTAAGGAGGTTTCCGCCAATAAACTTTGAGGGTGTTGGCATGAGGGAAGTCGAGGGGAAGGGTTCAGGATTGGCGCTGCGTATGATCCTATATAACCTTATACTTTATATAGATAACCGTATATAATCCTCATACAACCTGTATAATCCTGTATAGCCATGCATAATCCTAATCCAGGATTTGTGGGTTAGACGCGATTTTTGACAGGTTTTGGGTCGAGGCGGGCTTGATAGGTGTCAGAAGTCCTGAGCTTTGAGCACGCAGCAACTAATGTGTTTAAGAGCCTTATGGAGCTTAGAGCTTATAGGGTTTAGTGCATTCCTAAATAATATGACCAGATCCACTTATCACCTGCATATCCTGCATGGCATCCGAATTCCCAACTTGCTAATCTTGTCCTGCTTTCGCTTCATGCCTTGCACGCAGACCCTAACCTCCATATCCCTCTGGTGGACAAGTTGTAGCAAGATAACTGTCGCAAAGCATATGATCAGCGACATGCTCATTTTGCGCCAAGTTCAGATGAAAGGCGGCACTCACACTAAAACTCTAGCCTGCTCTTTCCCCCTTCCCAAGCCCTGCCTGGTTTATATCATCCCTCTACATTTCCAGGAGCAGCCCCCCGTTAACAAGCCAGAGTCTAGAGGCCACGCTCTGGACGCCCAAAGCTTACCATATAGTATATTGGGATTAGAGAGGGATAATGGAAAAGAAAATGGAAGCTACTATATAGTATATAGTATATTGGGACTCTGAACCCCAGCACTTCAACCTGAAGTCGCACACCCGGTTTCTGAAGGGTGGCTGTCATGGTTGGTGGCGGAGCCCGCTTGGTGGAGAGCCCGTTTGTTTATATTTTGAGAGATTCCATGGCTGACTAATGCAAACCCATGATTAATAAACCCCTTCCTTTTAATAAGAGTCCTAATATTAGGATCCCTATCATAATCCCGAGGAAGGGGAGGGGGTTTATTAATTCAGGGGTCTGGGTTAGTGACCGAAGTCATGCGTAGTGTCTGCCAAGGCTGCTGCAACTCTGCCAGCTGCAAAAAGGCTGCCTGAAAAGGGGCCTTGGAGTAGCAGCGCAGGCCATTCGCGAGAAGGGGTGGCTGCGTACTCTGGCTTAGTTGTGGCGCCTGGGATTCACAAGCCCGTTGCTTTCGGAGGATGAGAGGTTGAAAGTGCAAAGTTGAGGGGTTCAGGCTTGAGGTTGAGGAGCGTTCATAGTAGTTTAAGGTGCAAAGTTGGAAGGTTTGGATTTGGGATTGCATGTTACTCGTATTTGTCCCGCTGGCACTGGCCAATGGGCTCAGGGTAGGGGATGGTGACCCCTGTGACCAAAATGACTAGGTCAACTATTTGTAATGGAGGGTTCTCGCGGTCGTTTTGGGTATGGGCGTGAGGAGACATCTCGATGGAAGACGTGTGCTACTTACCAGTTCTTCTTGAACTGGGGTTGAAGCAACTGGCACTCTGGGCGCCCACCAGTGACATGTGACTGTCCCCATGCAAGGCCCCCGCAGAAGCGTATGCTGACTCCAAAGAACAGGATGATGAGGAGGAGGAGGACGATCATGATGTTCCTGGTATGCACTGGGAGCGTCTGGCAACAAACCTTGAACCGTGTCTACAAATCTAGCAAATACGAGAAAGACCGGTCAACGCCAGACCTTAAACTGAAACCCTTGAAGCCTTAGCCCAACACCCTGACAGCCCCGCCACTCCGAACCGCGTCTACGCGGGTGGGAAGAGGATGACCCCGCCCAAAGCAAGCAGGAATGGCAGCCGCTATATGGCCGATGACAGCGCTAAGGGCACTTGAGAGACCTTCCAACCCGACTGAATATGCAAAAATTTCAACCGCGGAACTTTGAAGTCTAAGCTGCAATAAACGCTAAACTGTGAGCCTTGAACTCAAATCCATATAGGTTGAAATGGTGTCTGTGAAGCTTCTCGGCCGGCGATTTTTCAATTTGTGTGCCGAGTTAATTTGGGTGGATGAGAGCCGTCCAGGCGGGTCGTACAATGATGCGAGCCCTCCCCCCCCAGAGAAGTTCAAAGAGAACCCAATGTCAACGGAATTAGTAGCTGAGAAAGATGATAGCCATTCTGTTCAGTAATCCCAACATGCACAGCCTGTACCTAAGGAACGCGATATATCTTCAGGAACCCAATATCTCTTAAGCAAGAACAGAATCTAGGGTTGAGGGTTTAGGTCAGGATCCCTGGCCCCAAAACTCAAACAGGGTTTTGGGTGTGAGGCTTCAGGTTTACTATTCACAGTTGAGGCAAAAGCTTGAGGTTTGGGGTGTAGGGCCTCCCACTTCATGGTAGGAAGCCTGCTGCCTCTGCCCGGCGGTGCCTGGAAAGCTGGAGCTGAGCTCAGCGTGGCAAAGACAAAAGCTAGAAGCAAACAAGACAACTGGGTCTTTGGGCAACCCAGGGATGTCTGGCGCACATGAAAGGATGGCAATTTTTCAGGGCTGGAGGATATCATCAAGAACTAACACTCACTCAATCTATGTGGTAGCTTCTCATTCAACATGTTTAGCTTCTAAACCCTAAGCCGGTTAAGGGTTTGGCGGGGGTCTTAGATTCTGATCTGCCCTGCAACGCAGCGCGCACTGTCTTGCAAATGCAACTTACTACAATGGGGGATATATAAGGTTAAGTTTAGGGTTTAGGGTGATGTTGGTTGGCATCTTGTTTAAGCGTGACAGTTCTGCATGCTGAGTGACATTTTTACTGCGCATCCAGGTTTGGAGTTTGATGTGCCGTTTGGGTCCACTTAAACTTTATGCTCTCCACCAGTATTTTGGGTGCGCTGTTTTGCGGTGCTGGCTTCGCCAGTTTTAGCTTGGCTGGCATATTGTATGCAGGTGACATTCTGAGTTTGCGTTTGATTTTGTAGGGCATTTAGTCTTGGCATTTTAATTTCTACAGAGTGGCTTCTTGTTTTGCCTTTAATTTGATGCTGGCGAGCGAACGCTGTCAAATCAACTTGAAGGCGCAGCTCCTTGCAAATGTTCTGGAATGAAGAGCTTTTATGGCTTGCAATCGTCTGCCAAGGAGTCATTTGCAATCGTCTGCCAAGGAGTCATTATCATGGCGCTATGTCTCCCGGATGTGTCCTGGAATGGATTGTTTTCCTGTCGAGAGATTGGCGCGATCCGCGACCTAATGTGTCTTGGAATGAACTGGATTATCGTGCGATTCCCATCGCATGGGTTTTGGAATGAAATGTCTCGTGATGTGACTGCTCCTGCGTGTGTTTTGGAACGAAAGGTTGTCTTGGCGTCACGGTTTTGGATTGCGTTGCTTCTGGCGCAATGTCTGTCACACGTTTTCTGGAACGAATTGTTCTGAAAGAGTTCGCCATCCATTGTCATCGTGGGTGACATCTTGATTCACGGCGGCTGTTTGTACTGGGTGGCACTTTCACTTAGCACTTGGGCTTTGACGATTGTATTGTCTGACACATGCACCATGGACGTCGTTGCTGAATTATGACTCTCGTCCAAACAGCATCAAACAGCATGCATTTCTGAAAGGGTTGTTTCTTGGCTGTAGCCGTGGCTCAAGACATGCATTATCCTAGCAGGAATCGCCTGGACGCCTCCTAAAGAGCTTCCAAAGCGAACCACAACAAAGTTAGGATTTTTCGCAGAAAGTGGGCACAACACATCTCAGCCTGCTTCGTATTGCCGAAGCCGGACGCCTTGTCATCATGGTACTTTTCCTGTGTCTCACACACTGCAACAGATAGAGATCTGCTTGATAGGGTCCTCAAACCTAAGCCAAGGCAAAACTTTCAAACACACAGCAACAGGTCCGCATGTTGGGGGTCATGCAGTGACAGGCAACACGCCCACCCAACCACCTCCATCCCACAGCCAAGTTATCTGCGTAGCAGGGTTTCATGCAATGCCTTCTTCGAGTAGCAGAGGCGTGCTGCAATCGATCATGCCAAGTTCTAACAGTCAGCCGTTCCTGCTCCTGTCACGAGTTGTGGGACTCCGTATTATGGGACTTTCGGAAACTACAGCCCGCCAAGTAGTAGGATATGTTCCCGTCACCTCCATGATGGAACCCCAGAAATTCCACAGAGGTCTTTCTCAAAGATCATGGACCCTTGCTAGGACCCGCACGTTTCACCACTGTGGGCATTGGTGCTGTCCTGGAGCTTTGCCTGGTTACTTTTGAGGAACTTCAATTAAGCCGCGATAATCAGAAAACCCTATTGGGTTATATAGGGATAATGGAAAAGAAAATGGAAACTATGGGGCTCATAAGGATTATATAGCCTTATAAGTAGTAGTACTATTTACCATACCCACATTCTGGTAACTTAATATAAGTTCCTTAACAGCAACCCAGCTTGTGGTAGGGCATGTTCTCCTGCAGATGAATTTTGTTGTAGCTGTGTGCTGATGGATGGAACACTTGCACCAATAGCATTGGATATCTGCACAGCCAGCACAAGTTTATCGGAATGATACTGGGAATCCGTATCCCAAAGCCAACCCCAAACCCCAAGCCCTAAAGCCTGAAATCTCTAAAGCCCTAAATCCCTCAAGCCCTAAACCTAGACCGATTGGTTAAGAAAACAACCAAACCGCGACTGACTCAATGAGAGTGCATTCGCTTCTGCCAGGGCTGCATCGGAAGACCAACGCTGGCTTGAGGCAAGCTGCACGAAATGCCCCCCGCCCTCCGTAAGGGTATAGGGTTCAAGGTTTAGGGTTTAGGGTGCAGTCGATACCCGGAATATGTACAATACAGGCATTTTTGGCTGCTTTTAGCACGTATTCCCACTATAGTGTGTGATTTTACGGTAGGTTGTCAAAAGTAAAACCCTTTTTAGAAAACAACAAGGGGCCATCATGTTGACAACCTACCATTCAACGGAGGGAGTCCTCGTTGTGGTACGAGATCGAGGTAAAAAAATGCGCCCAGCTTTGACAATCCAAAGCGGTGGGGGATCACATGATTGTCTTGAGGCGACGTGCCCTACACCCGAAATCCTAGGCTCGGAATCCCACTATATCCTTATAAAACAGTTTCCAACTCATCTTCGATCCTCAATGTAACTCTCCAAAAATTATGGGGAGAAAACCACAAAGCCCGCAACTCAATGGCATGATAATGCCCGACACTGCCGAGTCGATTCAGCGACCCCCAAGTGGAAAAGGCCTTCCCCCCAGAACAAACTTAAAGATCACTCCGCGCTGGTGGTGGAGGGTTTGGCCGTGCAGGCAGCTACCAAGCCCGTATGACTCATATGCCAGAGGATTCCTGTCGAAGCATACCTGAAGTCATCTATCCCGAGATCTAATTGTGAACTACATGTTGTCTATGAACTGCAGAGCTATGACCTCGAGCAGGTGTGCCCTTGCTCTGCTTTGTCTCTGCCTGGGTCGAAACTGGCCTGACAGGCAGGTCCGAAGATTTGTGTGGGGGTGGGGGATTCAGCTGGAGCGTTCCAATTCATGGAAATCAATCTGTGAGGCAGGATTTCGTTATGAGTTTCGGTGAGTGTATACAGCGATTTCCGGGGGAGAATAGGGCGGAGGGAAGGTACAAATTTAAGGATTGGGTCATATTTTCCGCCAGCCGATCAAGCTCACACAATGTAGCAGCCTGGCACAAAATTTGCTACGATCATCCTTTTGTAATCCTTCTAGAGTTATAGCACAGTATGCCCAAAACCTTTTCCCAGTGTATATTACCGACCTCAACCCGCAGAGTCGCAAACTGCATACCCTGACGACTTAGACCCCCTCAACCCCTCAAACCCGGAAACCGGAGAGGCTGGGAGTTTGCGTGGTTGGGTTCTGAGCTGCTGGCGCTGATTTTCAGGTGCTTCCTTAGTTGCTCAGAGGTAGGAGGGCTTACACGTTGACAGATGCTTCCTTCGCTACTTGAGCTTTGGGGTCAGATGTCTCCAAACGACTTCAGACGTGCTTTACTTTGTAAAACAGAGGCGTGGAAAGCGTAGCATTCACCACTGTTTGTTCATGCTGGGCTTGGGACATGGTGTAAAAGAAAGGATGAGACCCTGTAGGCTCTTTTGAGTCATCTCTACTGCATTCTGTAGCATGCCAACAGGGTCGGTGTGCTTGAGGCCGGAATCCCCGCTGCTGAGACAACAGCTGTTGCCGAGGGGCTGCGGCAGGTGGCGCGGCGTCCATAATTGCGCAGAACCCTGTTGTGAATCTCTTTGATCCTCTGTTTTCGCAACAGAATTTGTAAGAAGTATCCATTTTGAGTGGTGTAAAGCAGTGTAAAGGTGATACCATTACGTACCTGCGTGGGGTCCTCAAGTCGAAGAGCAGCGCCTACTTTGAGATACCTGAAGGATCTGAAAGCCTTGATTTGTCTTACCGGCCTGCCGGTGGTTAGTAAAGAATGGGGAAGCGGATATGGGGAACAATAGTTGCCATGATCGCCTCTTCCATTCCTGCATTCCTGCTAATCGCCAGCAAGATGAGCTTCTCGAAAGGTTCAGGGCCGCATAGCCGAAGCAGCAAACGGCAGGGAAGTCCGTCTGGTGGCAGTCTCCAAGTTTCTCGCTGGATGATTGCAGCTGGTGTGAGGGCCTTCGAGTTTAAGGGTCTTGCGGCATAGTTGATTCAGGATGTGGAGTGTGAACACGTGTGAATTATGTAGACGATTGTACAGAAATGGTATCACCAGGGCTGCAGAGAAACCCACACATCCTTACAACACGCGATAATTTTTGCGAAGTGCACAATTCCGGATGTGCTTGAGACAACATGTTTAGGAATCTAAATGACATTCATATCTTGCCTCACGCTGTTGTTGATAGAGGGGATTTTGCTTGAAATGTTGATCTCCTTGGACGTTTTCGTAGGTAGGGTTTAGGTTCAAAAACGGCCGACACACGTTGTATCCAAGCGGTCTATGTCGTTCTGAGTTGCCCAGAAGTTGAGTCAGTCCGCATCATCCAACAGCATGCACACGTTAAGCCCCTGAGTACACGTTCGGGCCGTAAGCCGATCCAGCAAGCGAAAGCCCAAGTAGACGAGATCTCTCAGAATGTGAAGTTGGTCCCTATAATAAGGATTATAGTATATTGGGGTCTATATTGGGGTCCCTCTTAGTAGGGAATGAGCAGTTTGTTTTTGCACCCAACTTCATGACTACTGGTTACCAGCCCCCTTGATTCCGTCAGAGCACGCTGCAATTCAGGTTCAAGCCGGCTGAAGCAGTACAGTCTGCTCTAGATTTGGGACAGGCCGGATAAGAAGGGAGAGAGATAGAAGCTTTCATAACTTGTTGTCGGTAGGGAAGAAGGGATATATCATGTAGGCATTATATACTCCCGTAAGCTGCTGTAAGCTTCATAACAATTGCAGCAATACGTTAGCAATGCGTATTTTTTAAACCCTGACATAACCGCAGTACATTGCGTTGCTACGTTTTATACTTCCAATTAGTATAAGTATAAGGCCCCCTATTCATCAGCGTCGTTGCAGTTGTGGAGTAATGTAAGGCTTGTGTCTTTGGCCAGGTAGAAGCAACAGGCTCCTGCTTTACATGATGTTTGCGCTCCCTGCCTCCTAAACTCTAAACGCTGAAATTCCTGCCTACTAAACCTAAAGCCAAAACCCTGATTCTCGGGATTTAAGGACCTTGGGCCTGAAGCTTACGGGATGCTACGGGATGCATGATATGACTCGCCTGATGCCGCCAGCGGAGACTTTTTATGGGATTTTCCCTGTTAAGCGCAGCTTGCTATTACTGCAGTCTCTTTGCCATAGGGGGGCTGGCAGGGTTGGGTTGCAATTGGCTGGATCTGCAAATGACGATCGAAGAATCAAGCAAGCCCATGATCTCGAGAACATCGAATATCCGGAAGCGTCCCTGAAACTAACCAAATTGCCCTAAACTCAATATAACACTGATCCCCACCATCGGTCCCTCGTTATGATGCGGCTATAAATATTTGTATATATGTATATATGTACTTCAACTTGGGGAACAGCACTTTAGGCTAGATCCCATTTAGATTCGACCTGCTTTAGACAGCCGACTGGTTTCTCTTCAGGAGTCGAGTCTGACGGCACATTCTCATCAACATGTATGGAAGTTGTAGCCAGCAGCAGAATTTTGCAGTGCGCAGTAGTAATCATAAGTAGAAACCGGCTGGTGTTCGGAATAGTGAAAGCTAACGAGTATATGTCGATTTGCTTCTTTCTAACTTGGAGAGGTAGATTTTGGTGAAAGTTTCCATTTTGTTTTCCATTATCCCTATATAACCCCTGTATAACCCCTATAATATCCCTATATGGAGAGGTAGATTTTGGCGAGAACTACGTGCAAGAGTTGCTCGACAAAGCTTCTGCCCTGCCATCCAGCATCAGGCTGCCCTTGCATGGCAGGGTCCAACATAGAATTGTCCGTTACCAGGTGTACATGTGAGCTATAGTCTAAACTCCTCTTCAAGGAGGTTATATAGGGGATTACACAGGGGAGTAGTATGGGGGTTATTCAGGGGGATACTGGGAGTGTAGACTCTAGCTGATGTCTGGTCGTCGGTATTTTCAACGCAGGTAAACGCGTACAACAACCCCACGCAGTCTCATTTCATGCTCATTGGAAGGCCCTTATGGCACCTCCGGTTTTGATACTTGACCCATTTAAAGCTGCAGCCTCATGAAGTAACACGGTAGTGCTTTTTTGGTCAGATGAAAAAATCCCACACAAGCCCACATGCCGTCCCAATCCAGCGTCAGAGGTGAGGTGACCGGGGATGATCTGGCAAGGGCGAAAAACACCGCCAATCTGAATCCTAATTGTGTCCTAAGATGAGCTATGGTCTAAACTCCTTAAGAGCGCGGGTTAGATAGGGGATATATAGGGGATTATGATAGGGCTTATTAAGGGGGACACTAGGAGTTCAGACTATAGCTCTTGATCAACGAGGCCTACAACCACAACCAGCTCGAATCGCATAGCCACCCTAAGCCTGTGTCAGAACGGATACCGAGAAAGATCTAGGGAGGTATGGAATCAGGCTTCCTTCAGGGTTTAGGGTTTAGGGTTTTCTGGGTTGCTGTTAAAGAACTTTAAGTTAAGTTACCATAATGGGTTTGTATAGTAAATAATAGGGTTTCCCCAATACAGTAACTTAATTTAAGTTCCTTAACAGCAACCCAGTTTTTTGCCTAAGCCTGCATGAGGTCCTTCATGGTGACCCTCTATCCCACAAAGCCTCAAACCCTGAACCTCCTGTCCCACTTGCCTTACTAGGGGCTCGTAGGGAACAAGGGAATACTTATTGGGGGGGGGATTACATAGGGATCACATTCCCTTATTCCCCACGAGCCCCCAATATATCCCTAAACCCTAACCCCTTTGAGCTGCTGGAGGATATATCCCTAAATCCCTATATAACCCCAATATATCCCTAAATCCTAAGTCCCTATATAACCCCAATATATTCCCTTGTTCCCTACTAACTTGGGATGACTCTACTGGGCTGCTGTTAAGGAATTTAGATTAAGTTACCAGAATATGGGTATGTAGTAAGTAGTAGGGTTTCCCCAGTATAGTACCTTAAATTCAGTTAACCCAGTCTATACCCTGAAGGTGGCACTTCATTGGCCGACTGCAGTCGAACAAGGCCCACCAAGGCTTCTCGCACCTGCCGCCGCTACAAGCAAAAAGTGTGGAAAAATGTCCCAGGGATCCAGGTTTACAAATAATACTTACATTGGATCCTAAAGTCTGTAAATATTATCTACACGGGGCTATCAAGTATACCCCAGGGCCCCAAATAGCCCAATATAGGTACTACTTATAGACATTGGGGCTCCATGTCTATAAGCAATACCCCATGTAGGTATCGTTTATAGACATGGAGCCCCAGGAATGGAAGGTTAAACCCAAGTATTGAAGCTTTGCTGGCTCTTATTGCATGTTGCAGAATGCTTTCCACAGGTGAAGCTGGACAACGGCACGAAACATGAGATGCCTGTGTTGTCAAACCATGTGCTTCGGTCGTTTGCATGTGTGATACATTCATTCCATGTGCCGGCTGTCATCCATCACAAATGGAAGGGCTTACCGCGACACATGAAACATGAGTGGCGGAGCAATAGCGGAAAACATCAAAAGATGCTGTTTGCTAACGATTGCGACACGCCAGTACTGCAAACTCCGTATAAGTAATCTTTTCCATGCCTCGCGCAGACAGACTATGACAACTACCATCCGAGCCCGGCGCTTCCAAAACCGGAGTCCTGATTACACGCCTCGAGATATCAGACGGTTCCTGCAAATTCAATGTTTTGTCGACAGTTTCCTTCACCCGAGACTCCAACCTAATCATCCAGAATAGCCAAGACCTCACTAAAAGGATCCTTGGATGACGACCCATATTCTCAGAACATGGGACAGGTCAAGAAGCTGGTGAGCCTGCCAAACTTGGTGGCCATTGAGACGGTGGATTCTGCTTCGCTGGCTGACAAGACCCAAGCTCAGCGACAAAAGCACATCACACTCTACAGGATAGCTTTATATAGATTGGCCGTTTTGCCATGAGCGGCCACTAGGCATGCAAACAGGCTTTGGAATTTAGAGATCACAGTCCGCTCTCATGGTGATATCTGCTTCTGCCATTGCCAGGCAACGCTGATATGTTGTCCATTGTCGTGCTAGTATGAGAGCGTACAGCATCACTATCTTGGCGATTACGAAAACGTTTTGATGGAAATGATCTTGCGTGAGCCTATACGCCTTCAACCACCATAGGCAGTGTTTTTTGAAGCGGTACTGGCTGGTGCCAGTTTGAACTCCAGGATAGCAGCTGCCGCAGAAGGCGCTGGAAGGGGCGAGGGAGGCAGTGACCCCGTGGAGCTGTTTATACAGGCGCGCGAGCGGTGACTGACTACTTGTAACCGTCACTGCACGCTACGCACATTGTAGGTGTTTCTGGGTCCCTTAGTCTTAGTTCATGGTCTTACGATAGCAATCCCAAAGTCTCTAGGTACCATGCAGATGCTAGGCATTACTAGACCTCCTCACAGGAAGCAGCCGTGATAGCATCCAAGCTGTCGCAAGATTCTAAAGCCAACTAGTTTCCCCTTGGTCGCCCTCCAGTTGAGAATGAACGAAAAAGGCCCAATCCTCATGGATTTGGGGACATGGTTCTTACGGGACTTGCGGGTAATATGATGGCCTCAGTTATCTCCATTATTGAAGACGAAGCCCCTCACCACCCAAGCACACTGCTGCCTTTTTCTGGTGCGCCCCACCTACAAGCCTTATCTAGTCCCAATTTCCATGGTGTTTGCCATGCTCTTTTCCATTTGGTTATCCATTATCGATTTAGTATATCCCTATATACTCCTATGTAGAATCCCAACATATACCCTATTATAACATTGTAGTTTCCATTTTCTTCTCCGTTATCCCTTTATAATCCTTATATAACCCTATCTTCCTATACAACAATCCCTATATAACCCTTTCTATTCCGAGAGCATGTCCCAAAATGTCCCTGTATACCAGCCAGGTGGATACCAGCAACGAGGAGACCAAAGGCTTCTCGGGCAATGGAAGCTATAGCTGCGATATTCTTGAGATTTTTTTTGTAATAGTCTTACCCTTATGTTAAATCTCCAGCCCATATATATATATATATATGGGACGGGCGGGGACGGGGGAGGGACCATGTACACATAGAATGTACATGAATATACATGCATATACATATATATATATATGTACATGTAGATTCCCTATAAAGTCATAAAAGATCAATTTTTGCACGGTCCCTACATGTATCCCGCAATAAAGTAGCCCTTCGCCTAGTAAAGTCTGCCGGCCCCCTGAAAGCACAGACATCGACATATCCCCAATCAGACTATTTAGTGGTGGACGGGAGTCGTGGGTTCATTGTAGGCCCCGTAGACCCTTAACCTTGGCCATGGGTTATCTACTGACATGACCACATGTAGCTGCTCAACATTGCTAAGCTATCTAGCCGTCCAGCTTCAGTTTGGGCCGGTCTGGGGAACCAAAGTCTTAGAAGAATTGAAATTAGTGTCAACCCTTGAGGAACTGCTGGTGTTGGGGTATCCCAACACTAATCACCTTACAGGTTCTTGGTAGGGAATGGGAGAAGATAATTCCAATGTGATCCCTATTTCATATATTCCCTACTAAGAACCAGTAAGTCACCCGGGTATAAGCGAGTCGACCTGTTCTTCAGGTGGCGTTCAGCCGAAGGAAGCTGCCGAGCTTGCGTCGCACATCGCTTCCTGTGGAAGCTCGGTGCGTTTTGCCTGATGCTGAGATAACATGGGCAGTTTCCATAAATACGGGTACCCAAACATAGACACCCCCCAAACACTATAATCCTTATTACATGCCCTTATTTTGGAAAACTCCCATGCAGGGAAGACCGAAGAAAGGAGTAATTTTAAGAGCCCTTCCTAAACATAATATGGGACGCACTTGAAACTAACGTCTACAAGTTCAAGGTCCAAGGCACGGGTGTTACCTTGTTCTGGGTATACAAGCATGGGCCCTAACCTGGACTGTTATGGGCCCGCCGTTCCGATCTCGGAATGTGAAGTAGGGTCCAGGGTTACTGGTGCCTCAAATAACATATACCTCTACAATGGTACCCATATTCACTCCCTCACTCCCCCTAAGCACGGTTTAGAGTTTACGGGTTTCTTGATTCTGGATCTGGTGAGTGTAGAGAGGCTTGCTTGGGGTTAGTAGCGAGTGTTTATATGAGGCGCCCTTGTCTTTGGCGTGCTGCAAGTCCACAAATAGACATACCGTCCTTGTTTGCAGTGTATTCCCGTTATTCTCCGTAAAAGCTTATGCGTTCTAGAGGCTCCCACATGAAGCTAGAGCATGTCGTATTCCTGACATCAAAGTACCTGCAGATCTCCTTCCTGAACATACTGCTTCTTTGTTCACGAGGGTCCTTGCCAGGGTTTGGTTTCGTATGTGCCAGCAAATGCGCTAAAGGACTCTGAGCGTTAGCCATGTGGAGCCTGAACGCCTGAAGCCTAAAGCTGAAAGACCAAAATCCTGAGCCCTCAACTCTCCACATCCTCAACCCTGAGCTCTGTAATGAGCTTTGGTATCCACACAGCAGGCGCTTGTTAGCAATGCGGCAAACCCAAGCTTTACAGTTCTGAGCTGCCAGCGTCGCACACATTGAATGTTTTTTCCATGAATGCTTGTAGCGCGGATGGAGCATGCTGAGCCTCCATAGATTCCAAGTCTCCTTCAAGCAAGGTCTGATGCTTTCAAAGCTGCATCCAATCTAATTTGATGCCTTGCCATGAACTCTAGGAATCATTCCGGGTTAATTACGCAGTCATGAGAGTTGCAGCCGTGGCTTTACAAAGCAAATCAAGGCTGCATGCATCACTTGCCTAGCGACAGCAGCAAAGGTGGCTAGCGTAAGTGCTGGCTTGTAGAGTTGCGCATGGCTCCTGAGCAACAATCCGTACTATCCCTATTGCCTAAATGCGCAAGTAAGCTCTGTCAAGACCCCAACACATGAAAGAAGTGGAATGCACCCATGCGTAGGAAGAACCGCAAAGGAAAGCCAATAATAAGAGGTTGTTCAGCAGTCATTCAGATTCAAACCCGCCAGACATCGGATCACCAGGCTGGATTGATGACCATCGGGGCTCCCGGAGACTTGGGCCACTTCGGCTGATGTGAGCTAGGATCAGTTCAGCTAGCCCAGTAAAAGATAGCCCTTGCATGGGTAATTCCGATCTCTCTGTTTGGCCTACTGGCCTACCTGTTCAAAATTACTGGATACCCATACAGGAGGTGGTTGGAATTTTTGACCGCTGCGGACACTTTTCACCCTGAGTCCACGCACTGATGTCAGATTGTCCGTGAAAATCCCACGGGGCTTATTTTGGGACGCTTTGCGCAGTTCCATTCGTTAGGCGGTCCGCCCATCTAATTTGAGTGGTATGATAGGAATATCACCTAATGTGAGTAATTACCATGAATCCCTGTGGTCATTTGTAGTAAGTGGGGATCACCGAAGCTAGAAAAAACGTGCAGGGACCCCAGCTTAAGCCCGCCTAGGGGACTGAATAATCAGTTTGTAGCTACAATTAAGATTTGGTTATAGCAGCGGTAAGGGCATCGGCGAACCCGGAACATGATTTCTGAACCCTAAACCCTCAACACGAACCCTGAACCCTAACCATGGACCCTGAACTTTACACCCTAAACCCTAAAGCCTTAACCTTAAACCGTGTTGTGTTTTGCTCCGAGGTGCCTTTGACCGCCTTCGCGCAGCACGGGATGAGGTTGCAGCCACCCTGGGCGTGGAGAGCTCAGGGGCTCAGGGCTTGGGATTCATGACTTCGTTGGGGGTTTCCAAAATTAGAGATTTTTGGGGGGTCCCAAGAATCAGGACTAGGCATTCTGGGGTCTACATTGGGATCCCCTTTGCGAAATTACCATCTGGGGTTGGCGCTAGGGGTTAGAGCGCGCGGTGTGGGGTTTAGGGGTTTATGGGGCTAGGATGATCCAGGGCTTACATTACTCTGCCTGGCAGGGTTTTACTCCAAACAAGATTACACTTTGTTTAATCCTCGGCGCAACATGATTCGTGATACTTGTTTGTTAGGATTCCTCTTGAGCACCTGCTACGAGATTCTGTCGAAGCGAGATTTCTGCTGTATGATAGCTTGGGGACTTTGGGGGCAAGTATGGGTTTGTACAGCCTTGAGTCATGTAGGCTTTTCAGAGGGAAGAATACATGCGCATTTGGGTCCCTCTTCTATGCCCAAACTGCTCTTCCCCATGTATTGTGTAGGTGTACCAGGGAGCCAAAACATCAAGGGCCTAGACACGCAGCCTTCAAGTATGACAACCTGTGCCTTGGGATGCGAGAGTTGACGCTATTGAAGCTGCCGAGGCTCCGGCCAATCAAGTTCTCTAAAGAAAGGGCCTAAGCACGAAAATTCAGTCCAGCCATCGTCTCTCCAATGCTGAGCCCTGATTTGCAGGGTCAGCAGGAAAGCACCACGGTACGCGGTATGCCTGCAGCCTCCAGTCGCTTCTAGACCTCTGGGTTTCTGGGCCCATACGATAGATGCCAGCAGTCTTCTGCATGCTGCCAACGCGGTTTCATGCCGGATGGGCTACTGTAGTAACTTGTGCTCCGTAGTTCTCACGTGTGCATCATCCATCCCCTGTCATTGCAGCTTGCACTTTGTACAGATTTTCCGAGTTTTGAGACAAACCTTCTAAAGTTGGTGAAGGGGGTGGTCGATGTCCGTGATAAAAATTCGCTGCTGGTCACGATGAGTCTCTTACTCCATTAGGCTGCCCAACTCGTAGAGCATCCTTACAGAGCTGGCAGGAACATCATAGAATTCCTCTGGACTGGAACAACCAAAATCCAGAAGCCACATACCATCCCTAGTTTTTCTGCCGACATACAACCATTGCAGAAGCCTCTTGTCTCCAGGTTCCGGAAGACGAGATTCGATTAAGTATGGGCATGTCGGGGGACTTCGAAGAGGCCAGCCACGCGCATGGGCAACTGCAATTGTACACAGCTGGCGCTACCCAGCAAGAAAAGGTTGATTTGGGCGCTTGGGGTAATCTACTGCCGCGGAAGGTACAGTAAAACCCCAACCCTTGTTTTCCATTACATGGCGGAGAGGATCAGAACCCGTGGCAAATCCTGCAACACTCGATGCTTCAGGTCGCAGCGTTCGGAATCCCTCAAGTATAGAAATCTTGGTGAAGCTAGTGGCAAAAAGAGTTGCTGATTGGACGCACCGATGGCGATGGAGGACGGGATAGTATGCATTCTCACATGAGCATTATGGAAGTTAAGCAAGAAGTTGTCTAGAATCGGACTTGGCTGCTTCATCAGGCCATCCGCAAGGGCGCCACGTCTGTGCGGGTAGGCAGGGCCAGGGGGACTCCTCGCCACGCCTAAACAAATTGTCAACTCATTCGTAAAGGAGATAGCTATGTGAGCCCTAGTCTAAACTCCTAGTATCCCCCTTAATAACCCCTATAGTAGTCCCCTATATAACCCCCTATATAACCTCCTTATAAGGAGTTTAGACTAAAGCTCATGTGATGTTGTAGTTGCCTGAGTTGGCTGGCCTCGCAATTCCGCATATTTGGCGGTGCGCTGCGTAATTACACAACTGGGGTTTACAGCTTGGAGAACAACCAAGCTTACGAAGCAACGCCACCAGTCCGGACCTCAAAACGTAATGTAGACCCCTGATTAATAAACCCCCTCCCTTAATAGGGATAATGGAAAAGAAAATGGAAACTACTATAGTATAATCGGTATTTAATAGGGATTATCATCGGGATCCCAATATTAAGGCCCTTAAAAGGCGGTTTATTTATGAGGGGTCTACATTAGGATCAATCCCGTTTTGGGCATCCTTGCGAAGAGATTCATGATATTATGGCCCAGTATGGAGTGGGCAGAGGACCCGTGTGCAACCAAACCGAGTCACTGCATATTCCTGCGCCACTCCAACATCAATCGCACAGACCTAGAAACCTTAGTTGACCCAAAGATCACTTTGAGCCTTGAATGCTGGTTTGTTCCTGCTGGTGGGTAGGAAAAGGGCTGAAGCTAGGGCCCGATTATATGGGGGGGGGGGCTTCCAAAATTTTGGGTTCCCATTTTGGGGTTCGCTTATAGTAATTGGGGTCCCCCATTTATCGAAACTACAAGAGATTACCATATCCTACAGCTAGTACGCTATGATTACTACCAAGGATGACACTCATCACCCGGCGAAGAACACGCGCGTGATGCTTCTTCCATTCTAGCAGTTATGTGGTCCCCGATTTATCGAAACTACAAGAGATTACCATATCCTACAGCTAGTACGCTATGATTACTACCAAGGATGACACTCATCACCCGGCGAAGAACACGCGCGTGATGCTTCTTCCATTCTAGCAGTTATGTGGTCCCC
>CAJNIZ010045305.1:143863-156979 GCA_905231905.1 Symbiodinium pilosum | reverse complement strand
CCCTAAACCCTAAATCCTAAGCCCCAAATCCTCAGCCCTAAATCCTAAGCCCCAAATCCTCAGCCCTAAATCCTTATAAACCCTAAACCCTAAACCCTAATCCCTAAACCCTAAATCCTCAACCCTCAGCCCTAAACCCTAAGCCCTAAACCCTAAATCCCTAAACCCTAAACCCTAAATCCTAAACCCTAAACCCTAAACCCTAAACCCCACCTTTTCAGGGAGCGCCCAGCTGCGGCGCAGCCGTCCCTGTCTCTCAGCCGCTCGCCGGGCTTTCTGCCCATGTTGGGGCTTTGCGGAGTAAGCGGCCCCTATATAGGGGTTAAATTCTATAATGGGGGTTTATAGGGTGTAGGGTTTAGGGCTTAGGGTTTAGAGTTTAGGGTTTAGGGTATGTTTTTGCCTTTACGATTTAGTGCTCAGGGTGCAAGATTTGGTGTTTAGTGTTTGGGTTTAGCGGTTTAGGGTTCTGGTGTTTTAGGGGTTAATGGTTTTCAAGGCGCCAAAAATAGGGTTGGTAGGCAGTTATACGGGGATGTGACCATATATGAGCTAGAGTCCAAACTCCTTAAAGGGGGGGGGATTGTTATAAGGGGTTATATAGGGACTATAGTAGGCCCTACTAATGGGGATATTACAGGAGTTTAGAGAATGGCTCAGATGAGCTTCATGGGCCTAGATGAGTAGAATTGTGGAGAATCAAATCTAGAAAGATGGAACATGAAATGGAAGCTGTGTTTCTACTTGGTTATGGAACCCTAAACCCTAAACCGAGTAGATCAGAAAAGGGTTTTGGGGTTGTGCATTCTACTGTGAAAGTTTGAGGTTCTGAGGGAGCAATATTGGAAACTAGCACTTGGGATGGGGCTTGAGGATATAGTCACCCTTAAGTAGATAGAATACGGCTTTGGTTATATTATAATAAGATCCCCACATACCCCATATTCTATCTACTTAAGGGGGACTATATACCCCAAACCCAAAAGCTTAAACTTCTGGTCGGCGAGGAGGCTAGTGCTATTGCGGCGACTAGCGGCAATCCATTCACTGCGCCTGTATGGCTTTTGAGTGGGCTCTGCCGGCGTTGAATCATGTTTCTGCGCAGCTAACCCTAAACCTTACATCCTAAACCCTAAACCCTAAATCCTTGCAGCTGTCCTACCCTCCGGACCCCCCGTTGTAGTGCCCACCGGGAAGTGTCTGTTCATAAGGGGACAATCAGCAGAACCAGCCTATGCTTACTGGCGGCTAGTAGGGAATGAGGGAATGTAATATATAGGGATTGGATAGGGATTATATTGCTTTATTCCACATTAAGAACCAGTAGGTATGGGATTTCTCGGCAGTGAGGGGCTAACACTTCGGCTTTGGCAGCTCTTCAAGCACCAGGAAGCCCAGTGATACCCTTTCACCCTTTTTGGGTTCTGGGTCCCTTTGTGCAATCAATCAATGGGAAAAAGGGTACCCTTGTTGTAAGATGGTCACTGGGGTAACAGGAGCATGTCAGAAGCTTCATCGCCACCTGTGACCTCCAAAACTTCGCTTGCCATAGTATCCATGGTCACTATTAAGCTTAGCAGCGCACCATTAAGAGTGGACCTGGGGGTCTGTGGTTTAGTAGCTCCTGTTCGTGTGTATACATATATATATGTGCGGATACGTTTGTAAATATTCCCCCTAGAGGAACCCATGTCCATACACTAACTTATCAATCCTGGAAGTCCCTAACCAATGTGGTCTGTTTCATTTTCAGTTTAGGGTTTAGGGTTTAGGGGTCTCCATTTAATTGTCCATGGTTGTCGTTTCAATTGTCTTTTCCAGTCAGTGTTTTGGAAATATTGACTGTAACTCATATCCTTCAGTCGCTGAAGCAGCAGCTGTACAAGGACCAAAGCAATCAACTAAAGCGACACTTCACTCCGATCCCCTTATATATTGGGGTTTTATAGGGATAATGGACAAGGAAGTGGAAACTAGTATGGGCTATATTGAGAATGACTTGTAGTCTTTGTGCAGTATACTCCCAAGGAATTTGTTACGACGATATTTCTAATTTCTCTGATGGGCTTCTTAGCTTTTAGTGTAGTACAGCCCCAAAAGCTGAACCCTAAACCCTCAAAGAATTCATTTTCTGTTTCTCTTATAGGTTTCGAGGGAGTACAGTTCAGGGAAGGGGCTGCGAGGTGAGTTGAAGACCCTAAACCCTAAATCCCTAAACCCCCTAAACCCTAAACCCCTAAACCCCTAAACCCTAAACCCCAAGCGTGGTGCTGGTTCCTCAGCCTCCTATGTCCATGGGTTTTCGGAAACTTTCAGTGTCGTATAATCCTGAACTCTAAACCTAGGCTTTCGGGTTTAGGGTTCAGTGGAACCCTAAACCCTAAACCCTAAAACCTAATCCTTTCCCGAAACCCTAAGCAGGGGGATTAAAGTAGCAGATCTGCAAAAACCTTGCCAGTTCTGACTAAGGAATGCAGGAACGGATCCCTGTGGTAGCTGTAATAGGATCCCAACAAAGGTTAGGGTTCAGGGTTTAGGGGTTGGGGCTTACGGTTTAGGGTTTAGGGTTTAGGTGTCTTCATTTTCTTTTCCAGCTCTGACCCCTCAACCTATCCCACTTGTATCTTTGCTCACAAACAGCGAGCAAAGCCAGACGTAACCCCTCAAACCCCCTAAGCCCTAAACCCGAATCCTACGAACCTTCAGCTCTAAACCCCAAAATCCAAAAACCTAGCCAAAAAAAACCCACACCCCAAACCCTCAAAGGATAACCCTAAACCCCGAACCCAAAACCCAAAACCCTAAACCCTTAAACCCTTAAACCCTAAACCCTTAAACCCAACCTACACCCAACCCCCTGATCCCCAGACCGGCGCGAAGCGCCCATGGAGCTTTTGAGCCCCGCAGGGAGACCGCAGCTGGGCTGCACTGGGGGGAAAGGTGTATATGTGTATGTATATATATATATATAAAGGGTTTAGGATTTAGGGTTATATACCCCAAAAATGGAGAATCAAATGGAAAAGAAAGTGGAGGAAGCTCGCAGGTTGGTGCTGGCTCGCAGGTGCTTGGAGCTAGTGTAGCCGCGACGACAGAAGTGAGGAAGCCAACCGCATACAGGCAGAGGCTGATTTGCATGAGGATGAGCCGGATGAGCTGACAGTTGAGGGCTTGCAAAATTTCGACTGGGACGCCGCTACCATGGCCACGGGATGCACGAGCCAAACGGCATTGGCACATCTATACTTCCCAACGGCATTGGCGAATGCGTCTGGCCCAGCTACATGGGCCAGTGGCGTCGCGGGTCGATGGATGGGAGGGGGAGGCTTACCTACGAGGACGGAAGTTTCTACATATAGGGTTCTACAAGGGTTATATGAGCCTACCGTCTAAACTCCTGAAAGGTGGGATTATATATAGGGGCTATCAAGGGGGAATGTTAGGAGCTCAGACCCTAAACCCTAAACCCTAGAGTAGGGGTTATTGAGATTATAGGGATTATATATAGGGGTTATGAAGGAGGATGTTAGGAGTTTAGACTATAGCTCATATAAGGGTTTCGTGTTTTGGGTTTCGGGGTTAGGGGTTGAGAGGTTGAGGTTGGTATTATGGTCTTGGGGGCTGAAAAGTTTAGAGTTTTAGGGTTTAGGGTTTAGGGTTGAGTTCAGAGTTTGAGGCTTAGGGTTTAGGTTGGGGGGTTTGGGGTTTCAGGTTTAAGCTGAGGATTTTAGAGTTTATAGAACGGTGTATAGGTGTCCACTTAAGGGAATTATGGGGGTCATATGAGGGCACATAAGGAGTTGTAGGGTTCAGGGGTAAAGGGTTCGGGGCTTAAGATTTAGGGTTTAGGGTTCAGAGGTTAAGGTTTGAAGGTTTAAGGTTGCGGGTTTAGGGGTCAAGGGTTTAGGGTTTAAGGTTTGGGGTTTAGGGGTCAAGGGTTTAGGGTTTAGGGGTTTAGGTTTGAGGGGGTCTGGGTGGAAAATGGAATTTTCAGGGATTAATTTAGGGATAGACAGTTTTTTCTGCAAATGTAGCACCTAAGGGCGATATATGACGGTTTAGGTCTTAGGGTTCTGAGGTGTGCGCTGTAAGGTTCTGGGGTTTTAGGCTTGGGGGCTTCAGGGTTGATGGCTTACTAGCTGATCGTGACAGTTGGCCGCCGCAATGTCTACGCGGAGATGCCAATGAGTAATTTTGAATAGGATTCTTCTCTGCTGTCTCAGCATAGTTCCTACCTTTCTCAGTAGGATGGGTGCCTCAACAGGTTTTGGGCCTAAACCCTGCACCTAAGCCTTAAAACCCTCGACCCTAACCCCTAAACCCTAAACCCTGTATTAACCCCTGTATAACCCCCTATAAGCCGTATATAACCCCTTGAAACCCTAAACCTTGTGTTAACCCCTATAGAACCGAGCCCCCTATAAACCCTATATAACCCCTTAAAATTCTAGACCCTAGACCCAAAACCCAACCTGCCTTTCGGGGACGTGAACCACAGCCCTGAACCCGAAAGATTCACCTCAAGGACCCTTGACCCCAACCCTAGGGTTTAGGATTTAGGGTTTAGGATTTAGGGTTTAGGGTTCAGAGTTTAGGGTTGACCCCGAAAAGGCCTACACCTTAGGAGTTGCAACCTTCTCAAACCCTACCCCCGAATCCTAAGAAGCCCTAAGCGCTAGGAGGCCAAAACCCATATGATGCAGAAGCCTTAGCAGGTTAAGGGTCTAGGGTTAAGGGTTTAGGGTTTAGGATTTAGGGCTTAGGGTTAAGGGTTTAGGGCTCAGGGAATCAATTCCTTAGATGCATGTAGTCTCACTCACAGTCGTCATAGTAGACTATAGACCCCAACACCTGAGGCTAAGTAATATGGCCTTCACATTAATCCCATACTGGAACCTCAAACTCCAGACTTAAGCCCATTTCTCCTTATATACCTCTGCATATATATATATATATGTATATATCCTGTACAACGCCTTTCAAGGGACCATGTATACCGCACATGAGTATCGTTAATCTCATTAATACATTTATTTCCAGTATTCTCCACGCTGTTTTCACTATTCCTATTAGTTATCCTCATCATCATTCTTATGGATGGCTCGTTCCAACCCTAAACCCTCGAAACCTAACCCCGGTCCCTAAATCCTAAACCTTTGAGCCCTAAACCCCAGACCCCTAAACCCAAACCCTATACCCCAAACCATAAACCCTAAACCCCTAAACCCTAAACCCTAAACTCTAAGCCCCTGAACCCCCAAGCCCCAAACCCTAATCCCAAAGCTCTGCGAGGCTGACGGCAGAATTGAGCTCACGCAGGGAAGGGCTCTTCGCCCGGGACCTTGGCGTGACGGCAGGAGGGCTTCGGTTGAAGGGTTTTTTTTTTTATATAGTAGCAGTGGAAAAGAAAATGGAAACTACTATATTATTTAGGGTTTAGGGCATGGGGTTTAGGGCTTAGGGTTCAGGGTTTAGGGATTTGGGTTTAGGCTGTAAGGTGTGGGGATTACTAATTACCAAACTCTATTTGCGAATTCCTTGAGTTCAAAAACCAACCCCCGGCCTGATATGGTTGTACTGCGCCAGCCTCAGATTTTGCACATCCAACCAAGATCCCATGAGGCAGCAGCAGCAGCATTGCGCTTTGCCAGAGGTCAGCGCTAACCACCTGCGTTACTACTCGAAAGTGCAACGGAAACATTTGTAAAGCCAACGGAGATATGATATCAGTCACCCAGGGGCTCCAATACCAGGTAACTAAGGAAATATGAGCTTAAATAACATACGGATCCATAACATGATCTAAGGTATATTCCTTAAATCCATCAACAGCAAAGAAGGAGATTAGAATCCATAATATGGTTTTAGATACATTTCTTGTTGGGGCATGGTAGTAGCCGAAGCCCCCAAAAACGGCCCCTCACTCTCAACCTTGGGAAGCCCCAAACCCCCAGTCCCTAAATCCTAAATCCGAATCCTTAGCCCCAAACCTTGAGAGCCTAAACCCCAAACCCTAAGCCGCAAACCCGAATCCCTAAACCCCACAGCCTAAACCCCAAGCCCCGAACCCTAAACCGTAAACCCCTAATCTTAACCCCCAAACCCTAAACCTCGATCCTAACCCCTAAACCCTCAACCTTTAACCCAACTAACGAACCGCCTGAGGCGGAGCTCATGCGATTGCGCGACAGACTTCGCTTCCGCCGCGAGGAGGCCAGGGCCCTTGAGATGGAATTGTTGTGAAGGGCTTAGGGTTCTAGTCTAGGGCTTAGGGGTTTAGGAGCTCCTTGTTAAGGTTTAGGATTTAGGGTTTAGGGTTTAGCCTGCAGTTAATATTCAAAATCCTGCATGCCCTTGGTATACCCTAACCCTGAACCCTCAACCCTATAGTCCCCCTTAAGCAGATAGAATATGGCTTCGGGTAGCTTATAATAAGACCCCCACATACCCCATAGTCTATACCCTCAACCCTAAATAGTAGTTTCCATTTTCTTTTCCATGATCCCAATATAACCCCTATATTCTATCTAGTTAAGGGGGACTATAAGCCCTAAACCCTTCGGCAAGGTATAAGCTACTCGGGGCCATACACGGGTAGATGTCTTGACTGTAGTACCTTCAGCGATCCCAGACGTCTAGACTCTGTAAAGGGGCTTATCAAGGGGATGGTATAGGGGAGTCTTATAAAGGGGGATGCCAGGAGTTTAGACCCTGTAACCCTAACTCCTAAGCCCCAAACCGTAATCCCTAAACCCTAAACCCTAAATCCCGGGGTTATTAAGGGGGATACTAGGAGTTTAGACTTGAGCTTAAGTGGGAGGTTGTCAAACTTGTGCTTTTTACTTGTCCTTTTTAAGCAGCTCCTGGGTGCTGCTTCCTGTCCTTGTGTACACGGTTTGGGGTTGAGGATCTGGTCCCAGGTTTAAGGTTTAGGGCTGTAGACATGGTGATTATCACATTATGACCCCCCTCCCCTAAACCCTAAACCCTAAACCCTAAACCCTCTCCCCTAAACCCTGATTGGCGGGTTGGGGTAGCCTAAATCCCGTCGGAGCCGCTTAGGCCGTTTAAGGAGTTCCCACGGTCCCCATGAAGCCCCCAAAGCCCCTCTACGGGGTTCCCAAAGCCTAAACCCTCAAAGAAAATGTACCAAAACCCACACGCCAAATCCTAAGTCCCCAACCCTAAATGCCCAAACCCTAACTCCTAAACCCTCAGCCCTGAACCCTTAACCCTAATCCCTAAACCCTACACTCTAAACCCCAGACCCCTAAGCCCTTTTGTCTTTCTGGGCGCCAGGAAGACGAGCCAGAAGCTCCCGAAGAACAGGCCGCAGCCTTTTTTCGGGGTGATTTAAACAATTTAGGGTTTAGGCATTCAGGGTTTAGGGTTTGGACATTTAGGTTTTAGGGTTTAGGATTTAGGGTTTAGGGTTTGGGATTCGGAGCTTCTGGCTCAGGATTTTGGGCTTTGGAGATGCAAGGCTTCCTTCGAAGGGGCTAAGGGGCTACCCCGAACCCTAGACCGGCTACATATGAGCTAAAGTCTAAACTCCTTAAAAGGGGTATATAGGGGAGTATTATAGAGATCATTGAGGGGGATACTAGGAGTTTACATTATAGCTCATAGAAGGAATCTATCGGGGCTATGAAGGGTTGAGGGCGGTGGGAAGTTTTGGGGGCAACCTCGAATGCCCAAACCCTAAACCCTAAATCGCGTAAACTATGACTTTGAGTGACTGTCTCTCAGTCTCAGGGTTTCCTAGGCGGCGTCTTCTAAACCCGAATCTGTAGGGATTGCAATTCTGGCTTTGGAGTCTCAACCCGTGTCTTGGCTGGGTCCAGGGATGCAGGTGTTGTGTTTTTAGGCTTGTGGAAGTATCATGATCTTGAGTTTCAGATCTGTGTTTAGTAGTTTCAAGCGGTGTTGGGGTCGTAGGGTTAGGGTTCAAGGGGAGTGGGAGTAGGGTTTGTGGCCTTTTGATGGGATCAGTTTCCTGAAGATGCTGTAGACACGAGAGTGTTGAAAGCAAGCCGAAACTCCACTGCATATGGGTTGTGCATGGTTTGAGGACATCAATGCGGGGATTACGTTGGGACAGGGTAGTTCAAAACAAGGTGCCTACCTCCGTGGGATTCCATGGGGTTGACCCGCGAGAGTCAGGGTCCCACGCAGAAAGAAAGTCGTAGATGAGGAAGCATCGTCAAGGAACCTCACAGACTTGCTGTCTGCCGTGACGCTCATGTAATCTCACCTGAGCCAAAACTCCTTAAAGGGGGGTTACATAGTGGATTATATAAGGGAGCATTAAAGGGGTTATGTAGGGGGATACTAGGAGTTTAGACGCTATAACACTGACCCTAAACCCTGCTCCCTAAGCCCTAATTCCTAAACCCTCAATCCTAGGATTATTAAGGCTAGGAGTTTAGACTGTAGCTCACCTGATATCCCTAAGCTTGGTCATTTCTGCGTGCAGGAGCAGGAAGAGGACGAAGAAGAGGAGGAGGACGAAGAGGACAGCTTGATAGGGGAGTCTGGGGTTTACGGCTTAGGATTTGCGGTATAGGGCTTACTATTTAGTGTATAGGGTTCACGATTTAGGGTATAGGGTTTAGGGTTGAAGTTTGGGGTTTGGCCCGTTTTCGGGATTCCCAGTTTTGTGATACTGCGGGTGCGCCACAAAGCGCACTATGTCGACCTCACCCGACCTCACCCCAAATGGGGGCCTGGAAAAATTGAACCCTAAAGAGCATAATGGGGAAGCCTAAATCATTTCCCATGTTATAGTCCTAGATACCTTGTATAACTATGGTATAAGTGAAAGGTACCGCGGTTCGACAGGTAAACGGTTAGACCTCACAACGTATTGGTTTGGTAGTTATTTGAGGCCCCTACGGTTTTCCGCTAAATAGCCTAATTTCAGGCTTCGGAATAAGCTTGCCAGTTTCGGATGGTGCTTAAGATTTAGGATTTCTGGCCAGTCGCAGGTTGTGCTTTTTAGGGTTTAGGGTTTGGGTTTTCTCACGGTTTGCAGGGCTGTATACCTTCCCCCAAAGTAGTCCTGTCCTTAGAAAAATGAGGTCATTTGTGGCTCCATCTTTGTAAGGGGGATGGTACTGCTCAAATGCTTTGGGATTTTGAGGATTGAAAGGTTGGAGCTGGAAGGGGCTGGAAACCACGCACCCCCTGCCCTCCAACAATGAACAACTGAAATGGAAGCTCGGTTCATTGTGTTTTAGCTTGGGCGTATACCTAGCCTTTGGCTAGCTGGGAGTGAAGGAATGGATCCCTATAGTAGTCCCGATATCACCCGTCATAGTAGTTTCTATTTTCTTTTCCACTCCTTCATTCCCGGCGAACCAAAGGCCGGATATGAAGCTACGTCAGCGTCTTCCGGGTCCAACCTTCGACCCTGAACCCTAAGGTGTTCAGCAGGGGTGTTGGCGTCAAAGGAGGCCATGTTCTCAAAGAGAGGCATATTGGCCTGGTTAGTACTGGGTGTGTGAGACGGGAAAATGAAATGGGTTTAGGGTTTTAGGGTTTAGGGTTTAGAGCTCATGGCTTGCAAGGCTTGAGGAGACATATGCATGAGATCCATGCCAGGGCTTTGTAAAAAAAGGCGGCCTGAATTGACTCTAAAATCAAAAGCCCTAAGCTCTCCGACTGAGCCGCGCTGAGTCAAAGGCCTTGAAGGCGACCAGTGTCGGATAAATGGTGTTTGCCAGTCGAAACCTTTAAATTCCAGTTTGGGGTCTAGGATTTGGAGGGTAAGAGTTGAGGGCTTCATAGAAAAGTCGAAGGATTGCAGGTGTCAAGGCAATTAGGATCTCTGAACCAACCAGGGCTTGATAGGTCCTTCCTGGGTTTTGCTGGGAGCTCCTGTTCCTACACAGTTGCATTCCACAAGCTCCTTAGCGGCACACCCAGAAACTGACGAGAGCTTAGGCTTGAGGACTTAGGGTCTAGGATTTAGGGTTTAGGACTTGGGGTTTAGGAATTAGGGGCTAGGGTTTAGGATTTAGGGTTTTAGATTTGGGGTTTAGGGTCCTTCCCCTGAACCACCAAATACTTCACCCAAACCCTTCATCCCTACCCTTCCAACCCGTAATCTCCATTCCCAAAACCCCACAACTCTTCTTCCAAAATCCTTGTTCCTTAAACCCGCAACCCTGCAACCACCCTCTCCTACTGTAAATCTTAAACCCAAAACCCTAAATCCTAAACCTCAAACCCAAAATCCCAAACCCTTAACCCTAAAGTCTAAATCCAAAACCCTAAGCCCTTAATCCTAAATCTTAAGTTCTGAGGTCCCAAATCCTAAGCCCTGCCTTGAGGAGGAGAGTGAGCACCCTGGCCCTGGCGGCGCAGGACGATCGGTTTAGGTTGAGGGTTCAGAGTTGAGGGTTTCAGGCTTACGGCTTAGGATTTAGGTTTCGTGTCCTGCGTTCCCCTAAAGCAACATGGAGCCTGAAAAAGCGTTCTCTGTAGACGACTGTCCTTTAAAGTTTTAAAAGGGGGCTGTATGGGGTTCCATGTTAGTTTCTGTGAGGGTAAAACTTAGAGTTTACCGTCTAGGGACGACGGTTCTTGGGCCTTGTTGGGGTTGCGGGCTTGGGCTGCAGGACTTGCCACAGAAATTGGGTATAGGTATGGAGTATGAGAGGATCATTAGAGCTACGCTGGCAGCCAGAAGACCAGGATTGTGGCCATTTGCTTCAGATGAGATCATGGGTTCCCTTACCCCCTTATGCTAGCGCCTAAACACCTAAACACGACATCTATGATGTCCAAAAGCTCTTGGCTGAGGGTGGGCCCACAATCTTGACGGCAAACAATGCGCAGAACGTCTGGATTTGCGCGAGCAACGCGGTGAACGCTCGGACAGTGCCTGCTGGGCGCGACAGTGCCTGCATTCTTGGAGTCATGGGCTGCGTTGAAGGGAGGCGCTTTGGACATTGTCGTGGGTGACTCGCTGTACTGCTTGGACAGCACAGCGACAGGGAGCACGTTCAAAAGCATAAATCAGGCAATCAAAGATCTCCTGGCGAAATCGCACGCTGCAGCCAAGCAGGACGATGCTACGCCAGCGGAGGGCGAGCTGTCCAAACTTCTATTGGGTTGTGTCATGTTATGTTGTGTCTTAGCTAGGGCTGTTTGGGTTAATTTCGGCAGGCTAAAGAGGAGCCTGGGAAGGAGTAGTATTGGGGGGGTGGGCGGGTGGTAGGGCAACCCAAAGCCAAAGAATGCAGCCCATCATTGTCTTTATTGTGTGTCTATGGAGGAGGAGGAGGAGAGAGAGAGAGAGAGTAGATCCCCATAATAATCCCTATGTAACCCCATTGTAATGCCTGAACCTTGTTCTTGTACTAAGACTCACCCCGCCACTCCCCCTGAAGCACCACCAGAGTGTTTGGTGTTTCAGAGGCCGAGGGTTCAGCGTTTGGGCTTGGGTTGAGAGGTTCAGAAGCTCATGGCAACCCCAACATCCCCCCCCCCAATTAGGACTGCTTTCGTAGCTTTGGGGCTCTGATTTTTGTCAGCTTTGCCAAACCTTTCTAAACCCTAGACCCTCAACCCCCAAACCATCAAGCGCTTGGCTGTTAGGGTTACACAAAAGCCCACATGGTATTGCAGGTATAAGGGCTGATTGAAGCCCTAAACCCACCCTGAACCCTAAGGGTTTACGATTTAAGGAGTAACTTCCATAGTAATTACTCCCAGAAGGGCTCCCATTAAAGCCCCACGACTTATAGGAGTGGTATTAAACCCTGAGGCCCTAAACCCTAAAGCCCCCTAAAAGGGACTCGGAGCGATAGTCCCACTATACATATCTACATATACATATATGTTATAGCCTTGTATTCCTTTATGTATTAAACATATATATATATAGACATGTATACATATCCTTGCCCTAAACCCTAAACCCTAAGCCTTCAAGGAACTTAAGGCTACCCGTTGAACAAGGAGGCCTCGCCTCCATGATGGCCGCCGCCGTGGCCGCCGCGGAGTCGAGCCAAGCCAGCCCAAGAGGTCGGGAGTTTAGGGTTATAGGGTTTAGTAGTTTAAGGTTTAGCATTTAGGGCTTTGAGTTTAGGGTTTAGGGTTTAGTAATTTGGGGTTCAGGGTTTAGGGATTTAGGGTTTAGGGCCTCAGGATTTAGGGATTTAGGGTTTAGGGCCCCAGAATTTAGGGTTTAGGGATTTGGGATTTAGGGCTTAGGGATTTAGGGTTTAGGGTTTAGGAATTTGGTGTTCAGGATTCAGGGATTTAGGGTTTAGGGCCTCAGAATTTAGGATTTAGGGTTTAGGGTTTGGGATTTAGGGTTTAGGGGTTCGGAATTTCGGGTGTAGGGATTTAGGGTTTTGGGCTTGGGCTTTAGGATTTAGGGTTCAGGGACTTCGGGTTTCGGGATTTAGGGTTTTGGGTTTGGGATTTAGGATTTGGGGTTTAGGGATTTAGGGTTTAGGGTTTAGCAATTTAGGGTTGAGGGTTTAGCAATTTAGGGTGGAGGGTTTAGGAATTTAGGGTTGAGGGTTTAAGGTCAGGGTTTGGGATTTAGGGCATAGGGCTTAGGAATTAAAATGGTCAAGGCCATCGGATTTAAGGCTCAGGGGTTTGGGTTTAGGATTTAAGGTTTAGGGTCTTTGGATTTAGGGCTTTGAGTTTAGGTTATAGGGTTTAGGGTCTTAGGGCTTAGGGCTTCGGATTTTGGATTTAGGTTTTTGGGTTTAGGGCCTCAGGATTTAGGGCTTATGGTTTAGGATTCGTGGCTTCGGCCCTGTGGATTTAGGTTTAGGGTCTAGGATTCAGGTTCTGGATTGAGGGTTTCGGGCCTTAGCATTTCGGGTTTTTACCCATATGCATCCATAGACCCTGACTCTGAACCCTATCCGGTTTAGGTTGGGTACTGCCCCCCCCAGTAACAGTCTATATTAGGGGTCCTATTAAGGGCTATATATAACCCTATTATAAATATTATCCAACTGTTACTGACGGGGGGCAGTACCCAACCTAAACCTTAAACCCTAAACCCTAATTACACCTTAAACCCTAAACCCTAAACCTTAAACCCTAAACCCTAATTACACCTTAAACCCTAAAGCCTAAACCTTA
>CAJNIZ010045305.1:131984-143763 GCA_905231905.1 Symbiodinium pilosum | reverse complement strand
GTAGCAAATGTTGACCCAACCTGGCATAAAGACCTTGGTGGGCTTGTGTTGAGCACCTGAAAGAGCTCGGGGGGGTATTAGGGTTTTAGGGTTTAGGGTTTAGGGGTTTAGGGTTTAGGGGTTTAGGTTGGATTCCTGATAGGGTTTAGTGCCTGCCTGGGTTTTTTTTAGTCAAACGCAGTGGATGTGCAAACTGTGAGTTCTGTTCATTTGCATCCGATCGTCAGCCTGTGTGATCAACTGCCTTAGTGCCTGATCCTTGCCTGCCGTGCACCCCCTTTGTTCCTGACCCAGACCCCCTAAAGGATCCCCAAGATGGAACCCCTTAATAATCCCCTAGGTTTCTCAATGTAGTAATGGAGCCATTTTTGGGGGGTTCCATTTTTTTGGATCCCTAAATCCTAAACCCTAAATCCTAAACTCTAAATCCTAAACCCTAAATCCTAAACCCTAAATCCTAAATTCTAAACCCTAAATCCTAAACCCTAAATCCTATTGTTGGGATCCTTTAGGGGGGTCTGGGGAGTCATGGCCCTTTTGGGACGAAGCTTTTTTTGGTGGAAGACAAGGAGCCAAGCCTTGCCAGTGAAACTAGGTCATATGAACCGTGCACCAACTACCCTAATAGGGGTTATATAGGGGTATAATATAGGGGTTATAATATTGGGGTTATATTGGGATAACGGAAAATAAAATGGAAACGGCTATTTAGAGTTTAGGGCGGCTTGCAGGAAGGACTTGAGGTGTGTTGCAGTTCAGTGCGACACAATGGGTTACTGGTGATTATATAGGTACCCGTTGGGGTAATATTAGGGTTATATAGGTACCCATTGAGATTAAAATTAGGGGTACATAGTTACCCATTGGGGTAATATTAGTGTTATATAAATGGGGTTGTATTGGAATAATGGAAAAGAAAATGGAAACTACTATTTAGGGTTCAGAACCGCCAGGCAGCAAGGGGTTCTGAGCACCGCCATGGCTGCCTGCTCGGTGAGGCAGAGCTTACTTGGGATGACGCGATCAAGTTGTTTCGAGAGCGCCGTCAGGCTCTCATCAACCAAGGCTCATGGCCTGAGGTCTGCAAGCGTTTGGCTGGTCCCTTTGACAGCGACCAAGGAGTATCAGCGCCGACAGGCCCAGCGTGTGGGTGCTGTTGGCACAGATGGTGCCATGAGTGATGGTGCCAAACGCCTTCGCTCAACTGGCCACACGGTTTAGGGTTTAGGGTTTAGGGTTTAGGCTTCAGGGTTTGTGCCTTACGACGTAGGGCTTAGGGTTTGGGATCTTATGATGTTCGGGCTGTCACCACCTCCCCTTGTTGTACGGTATGTAGAGGGGTATTCTGGGGATACGGGGCTTACTGGGTTAAGGGTTTCGCTCTTTGGGTTTGGAGTTCTGGGTCTAGAAAGGGGTCATATTGGGGTCATTCAAGGGTTCGATGGGGTTACATGGGGGTGCTCTAAGGGTTAAAACCTTAAACCCGAAACCCGAAACCCTAAACCCTGAACCCTAAACCCTAAACCCTATACCCAGTAAGCCACGTTTCACCTATTTGGAGTCCAGAGTCCCAGGTTCTCTAAACCCTAAACCCTACATCCTAAGTCCTAAAGGTTGGGTACTGCCCCCCCCCTCAGTAACAGTTGGAGAATAAACTATAATATGGGTATTTCTAGCCCTTAATAGGACCCCTAATATAGACTGTTACCGGGTGGGGGCAGTACCCAACGTAAAGGACAGGTTCTCAAAGCAAGGTTCAGAGTGCTCAGCTTGCTCTGGGATAGGAGCTTCAGGGGTTTCGGGCTTAGGGTTCAGATTCAGGGTTTATATACACCCGAGACCCTAGACCGTAGATCCTAGACCTTATAAACCCTAAAGGGAAAGAGTGTCAGGTGGACGGGGTAACTACACATTACACGCCTATGGGCCACACAGTACCTGCAGTGGTCCCCCCACTTCAACGCTAGGGGCTAAGGGGTTCGCATTCCTGGAGACAGGGTCCTATATCTAGAGGTCTCCTGGGGTGTGTAAGATGTTTAGGCTTTAAGGTTTAGGGTCAAGGGTTAAGGGTTGGCTTGGGGTTAGTGGTTTAGGGTACGGGTTTCTAGCTGGGCCTAACAGTTTTTGATATTGAGACCACCTGTACAACTTTTGTAGAATGTAGGCGCTAGTATGAGGCCCCAGACAATGGACCCATACTGCTGAGAAACTGCCCAACACTCCCAGCAAAGGAAGGGTTCATCTGAAAGCTACCCTTGCACGCCGAGCCCGAAGCGTTTAGCCCTTGCTCTGCGCAATTATACCGCAAGAGTTTCAGGGTTGTAGTGAAATCATACTGTGCGTAGTGTAGAGACTTGAATAAGTACCAATATTCCTACTTATCGTTTAGGTCAATCCCCCCTACAGCTATCCCTTAAAAACGTATAATAGTCCTCTGTGGTACCTATTGTTGGGTGAGGGATTGACCCAACTTTATCATAGAATATACCCCCTATGCCACATTCTACTTAGACTAGGCCCTGTATTTTGATTCTAGGGATCCAACAAGCCCAAGGTAGAGAGTTTTTTCAACTTTAAGGCCAACAGTGGATATTCTTTAGGGCTTAGGGTTTAGCCCTAAACCCTAAACCCTAACCCTTAAACCCTTAACTGTGGATATTCTTTAGGGCTTAGGGTTTAGGGCTTTTTTTAACTTTAGGGGCCCAAAGTGGGTATTATTTGTAGACTCGGAATCCCCTTAAGCGCCGTTTAGGGTTTACTTACTGATTCTTAGTAGTGAGTAAGGGAATAAAATCTCCATATAATCCCTATAGATAATATGTTCCCGTATTTCCTACTGGGAATGAGTAAGTTTTTTGGGCTAAACCTTAAACCCTCAACCCAAAACTTCCCTAAACCTTCAGATCTAAATCAAATCTTCGGGCGGTCCTGAAACCAGGAGCGGCTGCCGCTGCAATGGCAGCCTTGACAGGGGCCGCGATCAGTAGCAGGCGATGTCAAGCATCATGCGGAGCCAACGGGCGTAAGGTGGCGAGGTGTAAGGGGCTATCTTGCCAAAGTAGGGGTTATGAACGGGTACTAGTACTATAGGGATATATCTAGCTATATATATATACATGTATATATACATATATATGGTTTAGGGTTGAACAAATAGACCAAATTAAGGGTTTCAAGCAGGGTTTCGAGATTGAGCCCTACCTCAGCAGGCCCGGGAGGGTGAAACCGTACGCTTCGTGAATATGGGATCAAGGTTATAGAGAGAGAGAGAGAGAGATACATACACGAAACCCTAAACCCTAAACTGGTTTAGGGTTTAGGGTTTAGGGTTAAACCCTAGACCATAAACCCTAAACCCTAAACTGAGACCAGCGCTCTGTTTAAGGTGCCGTGTTCGTGTAATGTCTCACTTTGCAAGGGTGCCTTCGACTGGTTTAGGGTTCAGGGTTTAGGTCTTAGGGTTTGGTGTTATAGTCCCCCTTAAGTAGATAGAATATGGCTTTGGGGTATATTATAATAAGATCCCCATATACCCCATATTCTATCTACTCTAACCTCTAAAACCTGAACCCTAAATAGTAGCTTCCATTTCTTTTCCATTATCCCTATATAACCCCAATATTCTATTTACATAAGGGGAGGCTTGTTTTGGAGTCGCTTCGGAGGCCCTGATCTTGAGGACTGCCCATCTGAGCAATATTTTTATTTGGGGGTATTATGGTACCCAATATAGAGTATATAATTTTATATCCTCTTTGGGGTATAGTACTTTATATAAGGAATATAATCTTACTAGGTTCAACCACCAAAAAAGACACTACTCATCTGAGCTGATGTGGGAATGTCAGAAACACGGTTTAGGGTTTCTAGTTGTTGGGTTTAGGGTTGATAGTTTTAGGGTTGAGGGTTGAGAGTTTGTAGCTTTTAGGGTTTAGGGTTTATAGTTTTAGGGTTTACGTCATTTGGAAGGCCTAGGGATATGCTTTGGGATCCCTTCTTCGGGTTCTTTGCGGGTAGTTTGGAGAACATCCCATGTGTGTGTCTGAGCTCCGCAGCGCAGAAGCACGCGCTGCCCCCTAAATATTCCCTACACGTAAATCCTACTTCTTAGCCCTAAACCCGAGATCCTATATCCTGAGCCCTCCCCCCGCAACCTACGCCCTTAACCATAAACCCTGAAACCTAAACCCTAAACTCTAAACCCTAAACCCAACACCTTAAACCCTAACCCAGGGGGGGCTTTGTAAGCACGAGAAGAGATCTCCTTAGCAACCTGCTTGGAGGCGGCAACTCACTATCAAGGTAGACTTCAGGGTTTAGGGTTTAGGGCATAAGGCCTGGGTCCTAAATCCTAAGCCCTAAGCCCCTATCTCCTACATAACCCCGCTTAAGGGTTTGAGGGTTTAGGGACCGCTAGAGCCCTAGCTGTGAGCCTCTAAACCTGTTTTAAAGGGACCATCTGCGCCCCTTTGTAAACCCTGTAATGGGCTCCTCTGAACCCTAAACCCCAAATCCTAAGCCCTAGGTTCTAAAACCTATTGCCTATATGCCCTAAATCCTGTAAGCCCTCAACCCTAAATCCTAAACCCTACATCCAAAACTCTAGGTTCCACTTAAGAAAGGGATCTAAGATCCTGTCTCTTGTAGGCCGCCTTCGGACAGCGGATCTGCAAGCCCACCCGCTGCCGGTCTAGTAGGCCTGGGAATTTCTTGCAGGTTCGTTTCAAGGGGCTTATAGGATTTAGGGCTTGCGGGATTTGCGGCGCATGGGGTTCAGGATGTAAGTTTTAGGGTTTAGGATGTCAGGGTTTAGGATTTGGGGTTCCGAGGTCCCTCTTAAGGGGTTTAAGGTTTCAGGGCTTGTAGGCATTTCGGATTGTTTAGGTGTAGGGGTCAGGTAGGGGTTTAGGATGCAGGGTTCGGGGTCTAAAGGAGTATAGGGAGAGGGGCGGGTTACACTAGGATCTCATTATCCCTAAGCCCTAAACCCTAAACCCTACTAGTGGGGTTTAGTGTTTCAGGGTTGGAGATTACAGGCTCAGAGTAATTAAGCCTGCTCCCCTTGTAAGCACAAACCTTTGGTGCCCCAAGAGTGATTATTACCCTCCTTATAAGTACAGGAAAAGGATTAAGTTTAAGTCCCTAAACCCTAAACCCTAAACCCTAAACCCCAAAACAGGGGCCAGAATCGGGTCCTGGAGAGGGCCCTTGCGGGTAGAAGACCTGAGACAGCTTAGGAGCCAAGTAGGTAACCTTCGGCAGGGAGCCAAATGGGATACATACATATGTACGTGCATACATGCGTTTATTTAGTCCCTAAGCCCTAAACCTTAAACCCTAAACCCTAAACTACGTATATAGAACACTCGGCCATAGTTACAAGGCAAAGTTTCTTTTGGGTGGAGAGCAGATTCATGTGGTAGTCTCCCAAATTAGGGGGACCCCAATCTAGACCCCAATATACTATAGCCCTTATGAAAAAGGTACCCCTAACTTTGGGAAACCCCCATGTGAACCCTCAGCCCTAGTCTAGCCTAGCGTGTAGGGTTTAGCTCCAAGTCCCAGTCCCAAACCTAAAAGTCACAGACAAGTCACCCAAAGCATTGGCTATCATGGGGTTGAGGATTTAGGGTTTAGGGTCTAGGGTATTGGCTACCATGCCCTAAACATAGGGGAGCAGCTACCCCAAAATGGCAATCTACCAGCGCTCGGGACAACCCCCAAATACTACCCCGGATGTAACCGATATGAGCCTAACAGCTGCAAGAGTGCCCAACCAGGCCTTAACCTTTACCCCAAAATCCCAAACCGTAAGCTGTAACCTGTACACAGACCCGAGACTCCTAAACCTTTAGGCGCGTTCCCCTCACCCCTCCTCACTCCTATAGGTGTTCTTAACTCCAGACCATAAATCGCAAGTCCTAACCCGAAGCCTCATATACTATGTACCCCAATAGAACCTCTAGAAGCTTCTCAAAGGAACCCTCAACCCTCAGCCTGAACCCTAACCCCAAAATGCTAAACCCTAAACCCCTAAACCCTAAACCCCCCAAAATCCCTAAACCTTACCACCCTAAACCTTCAAACGCCTTTTGGGCCCTAGGCCTCTCCAACGCCATGGCAGCGTTGCAGGGCCCAAGGCCTCCGTCACCGCCCTTGGGCGGCCCTCCTGGGCAGCCTGGGACGCAAAGAGAGGGTTTTAAAGGAGTTTAGGGTTTAGGGTTTAGGGTTTTAAGAGGTTTAGGGTTTAGGGTTTTAAGGGGTTTAGGGTTTAGGGTTTAGGCAAAACATGGAAAACAACACGGAAGCTACTATAAAGGGTTATATAGGGTTTTAGCGTTTAGGGTTTAGGGTTTAGGGTGTAGTGTTTAGGGTTTAGGGTTTAGGGTATACCCATTGGGGTAACATTGGGGTTATATAGGAATAATGGGAAATCAAATGGAAATTGCTATGGTATAATGGGGATATATTATATGGGGAGACTGGAAAAGAAAATGGAAGCTGCTATAATGGGTTATATAGGGTTTAGGCTTTAGGGTGTAGTGTTAAGGTTTAGGATTTACGGTTTATGGTTAGGGTTTAGGGTGTAGGGTTTAGGGTTACCAGAGTTAAGGAGAGGAGGGAGGAGTTGGGGGCTTTTAAGGGGGTTGAGAAGCTGGGGGGTTGCTGCTTAGGGTTCAGGGTTTGGGATTCAGGCTTTCCGACTAAGTAAACTTGAACTTTCTGGCCCTTGTATACCCTTATCTAGTCCCATGATGAATAACCCTCCTCCTTTTAAGGGTCTAAACAGTAGGATCCCTGTTATAATCCCTATTAAGGGAGGAGGTTTAGTAAGGAGGGGTCTGGGTTACCATAGTAAAAAGCTTACCCTAAACCCTAAACCCTAGCCGTGTTTGAGGCAACTCTGGTGAGCAAGTCCCTATATATCCACAGTGATTTCCACTCTCTTTCATTCCTCCATTCCTTCATAGCCAAAATTAAGGAGAGATAGTTTTGGGGGGTTTCCAGTGATGAAGGGGTTTGGTGGCATTTAGGGCTTAGCAGCTGAACGTTCAGGGTTTGGGGGGTTTGAGAGGCTACGCAAAATGGGGTACGATTTGGAGCGCCTGCTAGAAACAAGTCTGGATGGTCTTGGGTTAGGGTTCGGTGGCTGAGGTGGAGTTTCTGCTTTTAGGGGAACGTGTAAGAGTTGAAGGATACAAAGGTTTGAAGCTTTAGCCTGGGCAGTTCTTCTAGGTTTGCTTCTCCTATGCCAGCACTGTAGCAGCTCAAGAACCCCTTGAGACCTTACACTACGGATGTCATGGTTCAGGCAGGCTTCCCGTCCCGACAAAAGTTTTTATGAGTGACAGAAATTGATACAAGAAAGGGCGAACACAGAGTAAAGAACCTTTTGGGTATGGGACATATGTGCTGCTGTGCGTTCTCATATTCATTGTGTGTCTGAGGTCACGTGCGGATGAGGCCTCTGCCTGCGCTGGTGATTTGGGTATGGTGTAGGGTTCAGAACTTGGCATTCAGGGGAGTGTGAGGGTTCACGAGGCTTGGGTTCAGCGTCAAGTCTGGAGAGGCAGATCGAAACCCTAGGCCCTAGACCCTAAACAGTAGCTTCCATTTAATTTTCCATTATCCCCATATAACCCCAATATAACCCTAGTATAACCCCAGTATAACCCTAGGCCCGAGGCACCAGACCAATGGGATTCGCTCCTCGCAGCGCGTCAACGCCTGAACCCTAAGCCCGAATCCTAAACCCTAAGCCCTGAACTTTGAAGCCTAAACATGTGGGGTTCTTGGTCACAGTGTTGAGTTTATCGATTCAAAGGTTAGGCAGACTTGACTTGCCTGCGTCACTTTTGCATATACTAGGTTTAGGGCTTAGGATTTAAGGTTAGGGATGTCACCTAATATTGAAGTATTTTGTGATCTATTTGGAATCTTTACTGGGGATTGGGGGTGGTTAATAATGTGGGGAGGGGATTAATGGTCATGGTCACTGGCGCCCCATCAGACGATGGACCTGTGAATATTTCTCATAAGAGTTCCGAGAAAGGCAAATTTACTTGCGAGTGAGATATCAAATCGACGGGCCGACTTAGCTGTATGTGTGGCTGGGGTACCCCCTCAACCCTGAACCCTAAACGCTATCATCCTTACCTTAGTGCTGATTTGCATTACAGGCGATTCAACGGCTTAGGTAGCATCCACAGCGCAGGGGTTGATTCTACAGCGTTACCGCAGACAGCGGCTTGCCAACAGCACACAAGTCCTTCAAGTGCTGATTTGCGCGTTGGGTTTAGGGTTTACCGCCAACTGGCACCATGCTGGGCGCGTACTGTGGGGACCTGCCGATTGTTCAACGTTATTTTCCTAGATTCTTTGTATAACTGCAGTAGATGTTGGTCATTATCTGAGCCCCTAAAAACATACAACTGATCACAATTCCCGATTCCTGCTCCATGTTGGTTCTCCATGATTGGCAATTAGCTAGGCCCTTACAGCCCTAGACCCTAGTGGCACTTTCCATTTGCTTCCATTCCCCTATGTTAGGTTACCCCCCAAAACCCTAAAGCCTAAACCCTAATGTAACCCCTTCAACTTTTTCACCATGTGCCCCTGGCATGCAGTTTGGTTCGGGATGGGGGTGTAGTGGAGTGGCGCAAGATGTGATAATCCTTATTAAAAGGACGTACAGCACAGGGACCCCCAATTTCTGGAAACCCTACACCCGAATCCCTAAACCCCAAATCTCCCGAAGGGTTCCCCTTGATACAGGAACCCTCCAAAAAGGACCGCCTCATTTCTGGACACCCCTCCATTCCCGAATCCCCATTAAAATTATGCCCTTTTGTACCTATTTGAAATTCTGTCCGCTTCATGCAGCCCCAATTATTTAGGGTGCCCGCAAAAAGTCATAATTCTGGCAACCGTAGAATCCCAGTCCAGCCTCATTTAAGGCGCGGCATGTGCAAGAAGTGCAGCGGAACATGATGACATATGCAAAGCATGGGTTCCCTTTGTTAAGGAATATATTAGGGACTGTACTGTATTTCATTAATTAAGGAATATATTAGGGACTCCTAAACCCTAAACAATGACCCTGGCATGTATGTTGTTGGGGCTGGGACCGACTTGCAGGAGGAGTGCTTCGGCCCGACGAAGCAATCGTACCATACCATAGTCCCTGGCACGTCACATGAGCTGTCACAGGTTCTGCTAATAACCCCCGTATAAACCACCGGCTAAGGTTCCCCCTTCATAAGTTTTTGTTAACCTAACTTGGAGGTTCATGGGACTTGTTAACTACTTGTGAATTGGTATGTCACCCTACTTATCATTGGGACAACCTGCGTAGATAAGTCCCAGTTAGGGGCAGTATAAATATGATCATGATGCACTTAAAGTAGCTACTACGTCCCATGAACCTCCAAGAAATAGCACAATCATGGAGTCTACAATAGGGATCCTTTAGCCCACCCACCTTCATCCCACCTTTTGACCCTCCAGAGCTTAACCTAAACCGCAAGCCTCGAAACCCCAGACCCTAAATCCTAAACCCTAAATCCTAGACTCTAAACATTCTTTGCAGGAGATGAGGGTGCTCGAACGCTTTCGAACCTTGGAGCACATCTTGCCGGAGGCGGGGAGTCGTTACCTGCGGATAGGAAAGCAGGGTTTAGGGTTTAGGGCTCGGGGTTTAGGGTTTAGGGCTATAGTCCCCCTTAAGTAGATAGAATATGAGGTATTTGGGGATCTTATTATCATACCCAAAGCCATATTCTATCTACCTAATCCTATAGTAAGTCTAGCAAAATCTAGCAAAGAGTGTTTGTTGTTGGGGGTACATATCAGGTAGGCAATAAGTAGCTTTGGGCGCAGGTTTCCTCCAGCACGAGTATCTAATGCTTGCGGGTGGAGATCGGTAACACTCGGGTCTGAAGCATCAACTAGGATATCAGGCCCTGTATCTTGAAATAAGTGCAAGTGATTAAAAAAAGGCGGGCCCTTGTAGATTCTACGCCCACCTAAGCACCATAATGTCAGAAAGAGTCACGCACCTGTTCCCTGGCCTCATAACGTGGATAGGGTTTTGAGGTTAAGTAGTTTTGCGTTCAAGGTATCAGGTTTGAGTTTAAGGCGCGTGCTTAGTTGTACTCTGGGTGCTGGGCCCTCGACCCTGGGCCCTAAACCCTAAACCCTAAACCCTAAACCCTAAGCCCCCTGGGCCCTGGGCCCTGGGCCCCCTACACCCTTGCCGACCCCGGATCTCGGCTATTACACACCCACAAAACGAGGAAAACCTTTTCCACCAATGCCACGTAAGAGGATTTTGGTAATCTAACTCCACATTCCAGACCTTGTTATGGTGATATATATATATATTATAATATTCATAGCATCCTAACTCTGGGTGTTGGGCTTAGAAAAGCTCCTCAATCATTTACCTATTTGCATGCACCTCGCAACCAACCCTTGCTGGATCCTTGCTGAAGGAGCTTTTGACTTGCTTTACTAGGTACCCCAGTAGTACCCTTTCTCCCTTTTTATTTGGAGACCTCCTTATTAAAATTGAAGAGTAGTAAAAGGGTACCTTATAATTAAGGGGTTACTGGGGAACCTAGTTAAGCACAATGGCGAATAAGCAGGTGAATCAGTAGCGGTAAGAAGCAGCAGCAACATGGTAGTTTGCGCGACTTTCCTAGTCATGGCCCACGTACACTGCATGCTGCAAGTCAGCTGAGACTCCGGTCCCAAATGCGAGCCCCATCTTCAGCTGAACCCTAAACCCTACAACCCTAAACCCTAAACCCTACCTTTAGCTGAACATAGGGTATCTTTAGCTGAACATAGGGTTTAGGATTTATGGCTGTATCTTCAATCACCCTGGGCCCTGACTCCTCAACTTGACAGCCTAAACCGCAAACCCTGCAGCCTTTAATGTAGACCCTAAATCCACAAGCTTAATGTAGACCCTCATAGGTGTTATATTGCGGTCATATTGGGAATCATGCAAAAGAAAATGGAAACTACTATTTAGGGTTTAGGGTGTAGACCGCGGATTAATAAACCACCACTTTTTTTAAAGGCCTTAATATTGGGATCCTTATTATAATCCCTATTAAGGGGAGGGGGTTTATTAATCAGGGGTCTAACTTAGCCTCCCCCACAAGAGGAGCTTCTCTCTGGCCCCGTCGCCGGCATCCAGTTCCGGCGGGGCTCCGCCGGTGACGGCGTTCTTGAGGCTTGTGAGCCTGGGTTTAGGGTTTAGGGGTTTAGGGTTTAGGGTTTGCTTGCCCCAGTGTAGCTTAGGGCTCAGGATTTAGGGGTTCAGGGATTAGGGAGAGGTCCGAGTCTAGAAATCATACCCACACTGGGCCCTAAACCCTAAACCCTAAAGACTACAAATAGCATCTACATGGAGCCTGAGGGTTGGGGAGTGTTTCGAGTCTTGGGTTTCGAGTTTTTAAGGGTTCAGTGCCCGGGACCTTGAGGCCGAAGTAAACCCTAAACCTTAAACCCTCAACCGCATTAAACTTGGTAGAGAGATCAAGGCGCAGGCTTTAGGATTCAGATGCTTTGGAGAACGATTTTATCAGCTTGTTGGATTGGCCCCTAAACCCTAAACGGGCAAACCCCTAGGTTTCTGCGGCGGCCATTTTTCTAGCGTACGCAGAAGTCACGAAACACTGGCAGGTGTGGGACTTATGGGACATGTGGAAAATATGTGGCTTCCAGAATTCTGACCTGAGGGGAGGGGGGGTCAGGTCGTCGGTCTGCG